>VXAX01000690.1:0-41368 GCA_013399835.1 Leptocoma aspasia | reverse complement strand
TTTTTTACTTTTTTACTTTTTTTTTTTTTACTCCTCTGGAGTATATTTCTAAGCTTTTACTTTTGCTTAGTAACTTTTACTTAGTTACTTTTAACTTAGTAAGCTTTTACTTTTGCTTAGAAAGGGAGTGTATTTCAGCAAAAAAAAACCCAAAATCCAGATCATAATATATAAAATTGTGTTTTTTTTATTTTAATGTAATAACAAATATGAGACAACTTCTTTTCTATATTTGTTATCCTTGAAGAAAGCTCCTTTCTTCTCCATCTGCAGGTACTTAAAAGCACCAAGAGTAAAAATTGCTGGATGAAATTTCACTATCTATAGTATTAACAGAAAAGAGGGGGAAATATTCAAATTTGCCATTCTGGAAACTTCCAGTAGAAATTTTGGGTAGGCAGAAGAGCTTTTTTTGCAGAGAAACCCTCCCCAGAGCAGTGGGGCTTGCAGCAGACGTGGAGCCCCAAGCAGAAGCCACCAATGAAGGCAGGATTCCAGGCTGGATGAACCAGCACAGTTCCAGCGTGGCAGCTCCCAAACATGAAGACGTGGCTGTTCCTAAAATCCTGGCAGTTCTCCTCCCTTACAGCAAAACCCCTGACAACTGATAGGTGCTCTCAGCTGAGATCCTGCAATGCTGATGTTAAATGCAAAGCATCCCAAAAGGGAAAGGACCAGGATGTCTCCTTCCTGCAAGGAGAGAGAAGATTTCGAGACAGGGACGGTCTTTTTCAGGCAAACTGTGCTTCAGTTGAATCATGCTTTACCATATAACAAAGGAACTCTTTACTGCCAGGGATGCAATCCGTCTGCAGCTAAGAGGAGACAGAATATCTTCTCCAGGACCTCTGACTCTCACAAGCAAGTGAAATTTTTGACACCTGGTCTCTCCAATAAAATATTGAGACCTCCCATGGCAACTTAAGTTTTCTAAATACAAATGAATGGTATCTTTAATTGCAAAGACTTAAATTGCAAAGACGGGGAAATCTTTGTGACAAACACTTCTCTAATTACAAACCTTTTGTATTTTCCCTTTCCTTTCCTGTTTTATTGGAAAAAAAAAAACCAAAAAAAAAAGCAAGAAAGCAAGAAATTAAATAATGCCAGTATGTATGTGGGTGAAACTGCAATGGGATGAAATTAGATACAGAAAAATATCTAGAATTTAATGAAGAATAGTGTAACAGTGTACTAGACACCATGTAAGTGACTTGTGTAGGATTCAGGCATTGTCATGAATCTATTTAAATATTTTTGGGATCGATAGTTGAGACTGACAGTTATTATTCCAACCTGACTGTGAGAAATTTTTATATGCCCAGTACCCAGCAAATGCCACCTTCAAAGAAATTCCACTCAGTCTAATGAAGTTCTAGCATTATTGGCCAGTTTTACAGATAAAATTTCATAGATGCCACGAGCTTCCCTGGAGCCAACACCTTGAAAACTTTCTGTAGGAATCAAGAAGACGTGCTTGTCAAAACAGTGAAAAATATTTTCAGGAATATTTCTTCAGTGTCACACAGTGGCAGGGGAATGGACTTTTCTCCCTCTTCTAGCTTACATTAGCTTTAACATTTGTTGGAAAAAAAAGAGATAGTATTTAGAAAAATGGGCTTTGGGTCATAGTCTCAAATGGCATAAATTGCTGCATGTCTACTGATCTGTCCTATTACTTGGAATTCTGTTCAGGAAGAGGGAATCTCATGTTTTTCTGGTTTCACCAAATATCCTTCCATTTCACCTTTCATTCTCCAGGGCAATGATTATCAGATGTTGAAGACAACATATAACTTTTTGCCTCAGGCAAATTCACAAATGTTTGCAGCTTTGCTGCAGGGCAGAGGTAGAATATAATCATATGTGCCACAAAAATAGTTCTTTTCACAGTCAAACTAGAGAGCTTTTTAGGCCAAGATTAAATTTGTGAATATTTCTGGAGAAATTAGCTCTTATGTACAGGGAGTTGCAGAGTGAGAATTGTTACATTGTTAATGTAAGGAAACACGCCAGAATGCTCTGCCTACCTGTAGACATTTCCAACTGAGCTACTCACTCAAACTCCTTCATATCCAGTGGAGAAAAAGTGGGAAATTTTGGGACAGTATTCATCTCAGGCCCGTGTCTAAGATGGTTCAAATGAAATATGCTCTTAAAGTGTCAGTTTTTTTCCCCTTGCCCAGGCAGTGGTGACTACCCCAGATAGAAACATTTTTATTCCAACACCCACAGCCAGGAATAAGAAAATCCCACTCTGAGTTTCAGATATGTCCATACCAGTATAAACTGTGCAGGTGGGAAGCAGGTGTCTGAAGCCAGCCTCCCGTTTTGACTTGCTCCCAGGGTATTTGAAGTTTTTGGCATCAACTACACTGCTGATGCCAAACTGTCACATTTAAGATCCTGTTGTGGGGCATCTTCCCTGGTGCTGAACAGGCTGTTCCCTGGCAGGCATCCCACCCATGTCCCTTCCCATCCCTGTTCCCCTGGCATGGAGCAGCAGTGGGAAGGGCCCTGCACTGCCCGAGGTGACAGAGCTGTCTCCATCACGGGGTGGGTGAGTGCCACCTCACTGCACCATCACAGCCCTGTCTGTGCCGTGTCCACACCCGGCTTACTGCGCTCACTTGAGCACTCCATTTATACGGTATTATCTTCAATTGTGCTACGCATTTTAAAATCCACTTTAGCCACTCTCAGGACCCTGTTCAAGAACTGTGGCTACAACCTACTGAAGTTATCTGGTGTAGTGACACAAAGGAAAAAAAAAAATAAAATGAGTGCCTGAATTACCACAGGGTTTCTGCTCATAATGGGTGACTAAATACAGAACAGTGCTCTGTTTTAAAACTGTCAACAACCCATGGTCTTTTTTTTTATATTTACTTTAATGAGAATAACTCATAACAACAGCAGCTTGTCATCACTTCCATCTCATTGCTCTTGTTTACACACAGGGCTGTAAAACTTTACCTCTGCAGATTGCTTTAAAAACATAAATAAAAATAAAATCTAATTTACATTTTTGTTCCAACTGGTTTTCTTGACAGACAGCTGCCCACAGCTCAGTGGTTGCTCTGTTCAGTTACTTTAATTTTCAGCTTTCAAGTTTTTCTGCAGCCCATTCAGAAGTAAATTCTCAGGGAAAATTGAGCTCTGTCATGGATGGATTAGTACTATAATAGTTGGTCACATATCTTGCATGAAACCTTTCAAAAGCAAGGCAAATGAGAAGGAAATGAAATTCATTTCATACTTCTTCAAGCACGCTAAAAGACTTTCTCTCCAAGTAATCTGTGAAGTACCACTAGTTTATTGGAGGTTCACATAACTACCATTACATTATACCTTGTCACAATCTCATATATTGGGTGACTGCTTTTTCTGAACTGATGGTACCTGCAAAGTGTGCTCCACAGGCACTGAGGAGAGAATACCATTTCTTAGATCAAAATGTATAGGTCCTGGGAATGGCATAAATAAAGGTACTTGAAGCAAATTGGGACATTACAGGTCATAGGTCAATGAAACCTGAAAGAGAGATATATTGAGGAGAAGTCATGTTTGCTATGTGATGAACTGATACACTGAGAAAGAGAAGGGAGGGAGGGAGGGAGGGAGGGAGGAGAGGGAAAAGCAAGAGAGAGAAAGCATAATAAAGTTTTTTCTTGACAGTTAAGGTGCAGGAGCTGCAGCCATTTTCCCTGGTGGAGCGGGAAGAAGCGATATTGCTTTTAGCAATCCATTTGGTTTCTTTGTCATTTGCAATGAAGGCAGTGCCTCATCCCTTAAGCACACTGTGCGTGTCTCCCAGAGTGCATAAACGTGTGTTTTATTTCTTCTTAGGGTAAGATAAACAAATATCTGCATTATTTCGGATAGTTATTTGATTCTGCCTTTTAGATGAAAACTATTTGCAGGCGAGGGGAAAAGGAAATCGCTGCAGAGATCTTGTTCATGTGTTGATGGTGTCACAAAGAATTGTGAGTAGAAATATGGTTGATGTTTCACTGCTGGTGCAGGTAGGGAAAGAATAGGTGTGAGCCATGATTCAGGCCCTGGTTCAGGTAAAGAATTAAACATAAGTTTTAGGCTTCTGGAAATCAAAAACCTACTTTGAGGCCCTGATAAATCAGGAGTTAGCATTGCAGATTTTCTAAGCAGAATTGTTTTGTTAGGATTTAAGTGGGAGAGTGTGATAATTTAAAAATATCTTTAGAATAGCCGGTAATTGTGATTTAATTGCTAAGAAATTTGTTTTTCTGCTTGTCAAAGTACTGCAACAGTAATTCAAACTCAGTGTGTTTGCATAAAAGTGTTGAAAATATAGTTTATTGATGTATTTTAATTGCAAAGCTTTTTACTTGGGACAAAAATAAAAAGACAGTTCTGGAAAACACATGAAAAATGTTTGAAGTCCCAAAATAAAATCACAATATGTTTTGCTTTCTCTGATTCTATTTTTCCACAAAAAAATTATGAGTCAACAACAACAACAGCAAATATATAGCCCCCCAATAAATATTAAAGGAAAAAAAATATTTATGAATAATTGGAGTCAATGACTTGCAGTCAGATCTTTCCCTAAAAAAAACCTCAACCTACGAATCAAAACCAAACCCAAACCCTCCTCCAAAAAACAAAATGAAACAGATCAGCTTTGTCTGATTACAGAAATTCCTATTAAGTCCTAAAAACACCTTAGGAATTTAGCATTTAGGTGTGAGACTTTAAATCTACTGAAGGGGACATGACACCAAGTATTTTCCCCAGTGCAAATACCAAACAAAAAAAGTTTTATTTTATTGATTTAACCTTTTACTTATGTCAAGAATAAGGCTAATTTTCCCAATCTGTCTGCTATTAAGACAATTCATCTTCTAGAACCATCCAAGAGCTTCCATCCAAGATGGATCATAACTTTTCCTATTATTGTTATTGTTCAGGATTAAATTTCTGTCCACTGCAATTTTAAGTTAGAATATTCTGCACTGTGCTCCCCCTTATTCTATGTTAAACAGATCAAATCCACATTGGGAGGATCCTGAGCAAACTGGTCTGGTGGAAGGCGTCCCTGCCAATGGCAAGGGCTTGGAAAAGGATGGTCCCTAAGGTCCCTTGCAACCCAAACCATCTGTGATTCTGTGATTCTAAGATATGTCTCTCAGCACAACTAGAGGGGGAGCATAGGATAATAATTTCTCTGATTTAAGCACTATTGATATGGCTACATTGTCTTCTCAGATGCAGTTGTGGCAATACATAAGAACAGCTCCTATGTACCAGAATTTCCCCCTCGTGCTGTTTGAACAGAGATCAAAAGGCTAGCTCTGACCTAAAGCAAGCACCATGTAAACATAAACCAAGGGAAAGAGAAAGGAAAAAGCTAAATTCAGACAAAACTTGTACCATAAAAAAATCCAAGACAAAACACAGGTGAGTCTAAGAGACAAGACCTTTCTGTATATCAGAAATACCTCTCTTGAGCAACCTGTACTAATTTCTGTGAATAGAAATGGTTATTTTAGTCAAACCAATGGCAAATGCCTAGGAATAAAGAGAAAACTAGCAGAAAGCAGCAGGATTCTTTTCAGAGGTATGTGCCCCAACAGAAAGTGGGCTCTGTGATTAGTACCTGGAACTATCCACAGCTCTTTTCTTCACAGAATCTGTATAAGGTAAGCAAATTTTGCTAAATGGGCAGGATACTGTTCCATAATTAACCATTAATAAGATAATACGTCACCCAAAAAAATCTCTGCCCAAGAGAAATGTGCCAAGTGACACGGACATCTGATTAGAGAAGGCATGCAGCAGATTACGCGGAGAAACCTCAGCATCTTCCTCAGCTTTGATCACAGTCATTGATTACTATTACTTAGTGCTCCAGGTCAGCAGTCTCCATCAGCCTCCAGGTGACTTAACAGAGTGGAAGACAAGAAATTAGAGCCAACAAGGGCCTGAGAGGTTAACCTCCTGGTAATGCAAAGGGATATTCTGTACAATGTGTTTAAAAAAGGGCAAGGAAGCAGTCCAAGAGAGAGGAGCTGCTGATCATATGATGGAAGAATAAAGTTCCCTGTGTTAAATTTTTACACTATCTACTGGGAGAAGAGAAGGAGGAAAGGAGCTGCAGTTGGAACAGGTGAAGTTTTCCAGAAAGTACTGCAGTTTCTGATTTGGGAGATGGATTATCTTTTGTTTTCTTTTTCAATAAAATCAAAAATGTATGCTGACATTTTACATATCCATATTCAATTTTAAAAATTCATTCATTGAGAGAATCTTTGAAGAAATATAACCCCCAAAAATACCAGATCTAAAAAAATAAGAAGAAAAAATTGCAAGAAGCTCTACCATTTAATTTGAAATGTATAGAATTGTTTCCATTTGGGTATTGGAGAGCTTTAAAGGTGAGAACCATTTCTTTTAAGTTCATCCCCATAGCTTGAACAAATCTAGTAAATGAGGCAGAGAGCACAAATTATCTCATTCTAGGACAAGCTTGTGAAGAAGGGACAAATTGCTTTCTGGCGCCTTGATTTACCTCCACAGGCTAAAGTAGGGGCCTATTTCAGTAGGTTAGACTGCACAGCTAATTCAGACTTCTGAAATCAGGCAAGATTAGTATCTCCAAATGTACTTTGATAGCCCATTCCAAACGACAGCCATTACCTGAAAGAATCTTTTAACTTCTGCTAACAGCATGATCATTCAGTGAACCTAAACTCCAGGTACATTTGTTTGCCATTGGAGGCAAAGTCAGAAGTACATGGTAAAGCTTTTTGAAAGGCCAAAAACTTAGTTGGTATAACATTTCATAGTTCTAAAAGAGGTAATGAGCCATCTGCATCACTTAGGCCGAAACCATTCAAATGTCCAATACCTGTGACAACAGAGTCTGAAGAAAGTTGGGTGTGGAAAAAAAGAACAGAAAGGGTTTCTTTAGTGGCCTTTCAGCAGGGGGCAGTGTGTATTTCTTCATTTAAAAAAAGTTAGACATATACCTCAGCAACCCTGAAGCTGCCTGTAATGCAGGGGTATGAGGAGGTCAATAAGACATGCTGGACTTAGGACCATGTAGCAAATTATAAAATGAGCAATGCTAAAATCAATATCATATTTGACTGTCAGCCAATGCAATTTGTTCAAAATAGGTTAAATTCACTCCTGCCATTTCCTCTTTTTTAAGGAACTTGGCAGTCTCCTTCTGTTATCAAGTGCAAAGCCCTCTCTGAGATCTAACTGGGATAGAAATGAATGCAATTTTGAAATATTCCACAAATGCAGAGGGATACAGGGGCTAAGATAGGCATGAAATCAGACTGAAACTTTTTATCAGCTGCATATCAGGTTATCCATGAGATGAGACGGCCTTTGCCAGACCTTCCCCCTACCAAAGCAGAAAACAAAACATGTGAGTATTTTGCATAAACACTACACCCTCCATCTTTCATCTTAAAGAACTGTATAAACATCAAGGCACTTAATTATTAGTGCACTATCACTGCTGAGGAAAGATAGAGGCCAGGAATTAGGGCTCTGCTGACTGAGTTTTCTACCTTCAACTCACAAAAAGGATTGTTTCTATCTGGTGCAAAGAATGCCGTGGTGGAATGGCAATTGCTGGGCCAAATGATGACTCAGTTACAGAAATGTAAACCTGAGGCAGCTCTGTTGAAGTCAGTGGTAGCAGGACAAGGTAAAATTTGTGCTAGGATAAGAGGCATGCAAGCTAGAATTATACAAAATGTACACTTGAACAATGTCAAAGTGGCAGCATTCTACTTAAGCATATTTCTTCCTCCAAGAATAATACAAGACATCTGTCAGAGATTTCTATTTCTTCCTTTTATATGGATGTTTAAATAGAAAAAAGTAATTAATGCAATTATAGTTGTTACTACCTCCTAGCCTTCATATTTATAGCTGAATATTTATGATTTTTATTTTTTAACAAGGTTTCAATGCATTCAGGCTAGGGGTGGAAATAAAACTAGTAGTTACCCACAGTAAATGAATTATGCACCAAATTGTAAATATTCCATTTCCTTTTCTGAAATGAAAGTCCCCAAAGAAATATGAACACTTTATTTAAAATTCATCTGGAGTGACTTTTCCTGGCTGCACAGAGCACTCCCACAAATGCACAAGTATTTGCGAAAAAAGATAGCTTTTTATGAGAATGATACTGTGTGTTAATTCTGTTTTTCGCAGTCGGTCTGCTCTCTCCTTCTCAAATCGATTGAAATACTTTCAACTGATGTGCTGTAAAAGAATAGATTTAAATAAATGCATCTTTCAAAAATAGGATTCAACTTTTTTATACAGTTGAATTTATTTATACTACAGGATAAAGATTCATTCAGATAAAATACTTATTACAAGATGCACAAAGGCTGAAGGACATGTTTGATACACTATCAGCTGACAAGTAAAGAACGGGACACACTGATACAATACTTCAACTACAAAACAGATAAGTTCTTCCATAGTCTTGGCTGTTTATTAGACTAATAATATTATCTACATCTTTTTGAGAAATCTACCTGCAGCATGCTATCTACTTGGTCTAATTAGATCAGAGTCTTTTAGTTATGATGACTTTCATAGAAAACGCAATGGAAACAAGATCATCACTTTTGTCATTATCTTATAGAATTTCTGGTATTTATTGAAATTCAGTTTCTGTCATTTACTTTTTCTTCTACTAAGGGAAGAAAGAAAGAGTCAACTAGCTTTTTTCTTGGTTGCTACTGAAAAATCAAATATTTACGTGGATGTTTTGTTCCTCAATTAAGAAGACAAAATAGAACCAACCAAAAAATGAAAGACCAAAGAAGCAATCTTAAAACCCACACTTCCTAAAAAACACCAAAAACCCTCCATCCAACCAACCAAACAAAACCAAACCAAACCAACAAAAACCCCAGGAAAAGCCAAAACCAGCCAATCAACAAAGGAACAACAACAACAAAATAACCAAAACAAACAAGCAAACAAACAAAAAATACAAAACACCCAAGGCCCTCAAAACATCAAAAAACTTTTTTTTTTTTTAAATAATACAGTTGATCTCTTTCAATTTCCTTGGCTCTCTGGCTATGAGTGTTTTCTGGAGAGAAACGTCTGACTCTTTTTTTTTTATGTTGGAATGTAATATTTTGACAGGTTTACAGAGAATCACTCTGAAGTGTTCATGGAAGGAGAATGCTGACTGACCTTCAGGTCCAGGTGACTCATCCAATGCACCTCATATTCACGCACCAGTGCCACTCACCATTTCAACAGGCTCTGCATCATCCAGTAAGTGTGACTTAATCACAGCCCTCCTACTTCCAGGAGCAGGAAAAGACCAATTCAGAAGGCAAGTCATGGATTCTGTCATGGGTAACTTGAATCATTCAGAAAAATCACCTTTTACAAATAAGTTTTGGGAGTCTACTACCCAGTTACTGATGTTAGAATGGGTTAATTTCACTCTTGATTTGTAGAAAAAGAATTCTCAGACTAACTAACTCAGAAAAGTTAAAGACTTAAAGATCAAGAAGCTGTATTTCCCACATTTTGCCTCTCATGTACCTAATTTTGGTGTTCTGGACAATGTCTTCTTCTAAAAAGACAAAAACAGCAGAGAAAAGAAGAAAAAGAAAAGGTGCTGTGGCTCTCTTTAAAGCAATATTGCTTAGATCAGTATAAAAGGACATTGGTGGTTCCCACATGAAATCCCAACTGATCTTTATGATGAAACACGCAGGGATAATTTTCCTTTTCTCTTATATCTTCCTATTATAACAGATTCTTCAGTATACCCTGTACTTATTCAGTAGTTCTTTCTTGATTCAGAGCCTCAAGCTCTTCTTTTCTATAGAGGAGATTACCTAATAGTGAAACCTCACTCTCTGCAGTTCATACTACAAGATTTTTTAAAAAATCAATTAGTATTAAAAAATGTCTGTCTATATCCTTTCCCTAAAAAGTAACTTTAAATACTTGGATACAATAAATTCAAGCAGGATATGGTTTTTACACTTTAGCATTTCTTCTTTCCCCTGCACAACATAGCATGCAGTTTGATGGCTTGCCTTTGCAAAAAAAATTAAAAAAAAGCAAACCTGGGAAAAATGGAGGAGTTTGATATCGTAATGCATAGTGTCAGTTTCTAATCTCACCTTTTATATGTTCATTATGTTTTTAATGTCTTCGTTCCAAACTTTCTCTGACTTCATAGCCTATCATACTTTAACAACCTTTTCCAGTGCCTCATCACCCTGACAGACCAGGAATTTTTTCAAACACAGCATCTAAACCTAACTTATTTTGCTTTGAAGGCATTACCCCTTGTTCCATCACTCCCTGTCAAAAGTCCCTCTGCTGTAGCCTGTTTAGGCACTGGAAGGTGCTCCAAGTCCTCCCCACACTCTTCTCTTCTCCAGACTGAACAACCTGTCTCTGCAGCAGAGGAGCTCCAGCCCTTGGATCATCTTTGTGTTCCTCCTCTGGGATCACTTCAGAAGGTCCAGGTCCTTCCCATATTGTGCTCCCCAGAGCTGTTCATGGCTTTCCAGGTGGGTCTCACCATAGCAGAGGAATGGGGCAGAATCCCCACTCTCCACCTGCTGCCCACTCTTCTCTGGATGCAGGACTCGGTTTCTGGGCTGAACACACACAGTGTTGGTGCATGCCCAGTTTTTCATCCACCAGCACCCCCAAGTCCTTCTAGTCAGAGCTACTCTCAATCCATTTTCCAGTCAGCCTGTATTCATGCTTGGGATTGCCCCAACCCACGTGCAGCACCTTGCAAAATAATCATATTTATTAAAAATAAAATGAGGAGTCAATTCTTTCACATAGGAGGACAAATTCCCAAAAGATCCACAATTATCACAGCATACCAAGACACTTTTTTTCTGTTTTCATTAAGCACCACCTCTTTAGGCTAGAATCTTTAGGTTTGTTCTTCTATTGTGTTCACTTGCCAGAGGTGGAAAAAAAATTACCCGTATGTCTCTCGTGATTAAACGCTCACTTAAGGACTAAGGCTTCAGATACTCTTGAGGTTTTCAGGTGGTTTTGCATTCTGCAGTCTGTCGCCATGGAGTTCCTTGAAAAGTTGCAGCAGTAGGGGAAAAAAGAAAATTAAAAAATTAAAAAGAGTGAAGGAGAGAGAAAAAGGGGGAAAAAGCAATAATAAGATAACTAAGGAAGAACTCATTTTACACAACTATCTTCTCAGAATACATAATACATTGTATAAGGATCCTGACTTAGAGAAGTTAAAATGTTTTCAAAAACATACAGCAAATTGTGTTCCCTGTGATTCTCCAGATTTTAGTCCTTTAAATGAACTTCTTAGAGTACTCATCCTGTAAATCAACTTCTTAAAGTCCTCTGTCAGGTGAACATCTAAATATTCTGGTTCATTATATTTTGCAATAGCTTGTTTAGACAGTTTTTTCTTTTTATTTTGCACTTTCATGAGCACAAACACTCCTTATCTGTGCCCTTCTGCTAAGAATTATAAACTAACAGACAGTATGAATTTAAAACCGAATTTAGTGAGTAATCTCTGATGTACCATATCAGTTAGACCCTGATGAGCCTATTGAAATCAAAGGGAAGATTCACATTCAGTGAGTCTCCTCATTGAGAATTGGTTCAAGACCTCAGCAATGTTTAAAACTTTCACTGAGTTTAAGTTCTAGAGGCAATATTGTATCTGCAATATTGATGGCAGTAAACCAGACAGGCAGAGCTGAGTTAGGACCAAAATGAGCTATTGGTGCATTCATCTGTTAAGATCATAGAAGTAATAAAAGAATGGAACAAAGTAAGTAGCACAGAGAAAGATTCAGCCATTGTATGCAGTTTCTTATATCACCCAGTCAAACCTGACTGCGTGGGGTTTTGGTTTGTTTGTTCTGAGTGGGCTTTTTTTGTGCAGACTTTTCATATTTGTGGGAGTTTCATCCTTAAAAACAAACAAACCAAAACATTTCAACAGAAACACAAGGACTCATTCTTATAAGGGCAACATTTAGTTAAAAAAAAAAAAAGAGTCAACATTCTTGAAACACTTATGGTAGACTTCATTGTGCTTAATGTTATTTTCAAAAAGTAATGTTTTCAGTCCAAACTCAGAACTATTTTATGTGGGAAATTTTCTGTGATTTACAATTTTCAAGCCTTACAACAGGCTTGAAAGAATTTCTTGAAGATCTTAAAAGCAAATTCTTTCTCCTATTTTCCCCATTCTGTTCCATCCTCTCAATCTGTCTGTTTTGTTTGTGGTTTTTGTTTGTTTGTTTGTTTGTTTTGTGTGGTGGATTAACTATTAAGAGAATAATATTCAAATTAAAGTGACTCTACAGGAAGAAAATGGTCATACATCTTGTAATTTGGGAGAAAGAAGTCCAAATTACTTGGTCTATGCAGAGGTAGTCCAACATTTAATACATTTACTCAGAACTGAGTGGAGTGCATGCTGGTGTAGCTCTGCATAGTCTTTATCACACGTTATAGGCTGCTGTTAGATGAGACATGAAAAAAATCACAAAAGCAGAAGAACAACCGGGGGTTTCTCCATTGCACTGAAAGGTAGCAAACATTTCAGCAAACATTTCAGCAATACAGACAGTATCTATTAAAAAAAACAAAAACAAAAACAAAAACAAAAACAAAAACAAAAACAAAAACAAAAACAAAAACAAAAAAAACCCTAAGAAATCTGTTTCAGCTAACTAAAAATAACCAGAAAAATGTTTCAGCTGTTAACAATCTGCAGCATTGTTTTCTTCCCACTCTTACCTGTGTCCCTGAAGAACTATGCTTTGGTGCCATAATCTAGAATCCACAGATGAAATAAAGAGTTTTTTGGACACCTATTTCAGAAATCAAATTACAAAGGATATTAAAAACATCTTTTCCACCTCTTGAATAATGTTTCATAACAAATAAATCAAGCAGGTCTTTTCTTTGTTCTTAAATGATTGATTCAGGTGCCTGATGTTTAAGGGTTTCTTTATTTCCAAAACTCCCTTTAACATGGTCACCTAACTACCTCTGTTGCAAGTGGCTGAACCTCAAAAATAAATAAAGTTTCAAGCCCTCTCTTTTTGCTCATTATTATTGCCTCATAGAGATTTCTCCATGCTCAGTATATCAGCTGCTGTAGAATCTTTATCTCACTTGCTTGTACCTTTGTTTCTTGGTTGTTATGTAGGGGATTGTGGTNTCCTAAATCAGCTGCTCTTTAGACGCTCCTACCCTGAGGAATCTCTACCTAAGCCCCTGCCGCAGGGAGCTAGGAGAGACCCATCTTGACACCACGAGCCCGTCTGCCCGGACCCTGTGAGCTAGCCGGTTGGGTGGAAACGGACGGGCGGCGTCAGGGGATATAGTTAGTTAAAAGGTTGGTTGTTATGTAGGCCAGTTACTTAAAAGTTAAAATAACTTCCAGGAACTGGCCAGCTCATTTCAAATTATGAGATGCCTAATTAATTTTTTGTATCTAATCTTCAATATTAATTCAGATTGTGAGGTTTTGGTGCCTTACAAGTACACTTGATTTGGTAATCAAACAGGATTATAAAACTTGGATGGCAAATGCGTAACTAATAATAATAGTAATAAAAAAAACATATAAATCCTTCTTCTTGCAGCTGCTGGAGATTTGATTAGGCAAATGTAACTCAACAGGATCAACTGATAAATACCAGAAGCCTCTGATATCAGACTAGATTATTTAATGGTTCTACTGGTGTTAAAAATCCTTAAATCTGTGAAATCTATATGGCATCTGACATATTTAGGTTAGGCTCATAATAAGTTACACAGCTTGTCCTGCTGCCTCCATTGGAAATATTAATGAGGTAAAAATGATAAAGGAAATAAAATATGGTTCTAATTATAACATCTATCAACATGTTTAGGCTCTTAGATTCTCCTCAGAACTCCCCTAACCTCAGATTGATTTCCTGAAATCAATTAAATCAATGGGTGGCTTGAAACCAAAATAGGAGCCAGAACTCTAAAATCTATCTTTGGGACTGGGCCTGAATGGCTCCATTACGAACATTTGAATATATTCTGTGTCAACATGGCTATAGTGAATTCCATTCTCTGGATCATAGACATATTAAGTTCAATTCTGACTTTCTTTATTGCATTTGATTTCTAACTGTGAGCATTACCTCCTGTTCAACAAGCTCCAGTGTAATTTTCCATTTTGTTTCATTGAGTTAGAGGAAGAAAAGAAACTGTCTTGCGAGTCTTTCATTTTATAGACAGCTGGTCATTTCATTAACACTTTTCATATTCTTGTTTGTCATGATGACTGACTATAGTCAAAAGATTTTCTTCCCATTAACATATGATAGAGCAGAACTTTTTTTCCCAGGGATGTATTGATTAGGTGAGGAGTACATTTATTAAAATGTAACCAGCATTAACTTGCTGGCTCGTGTGAATGGGGCACACTTTAACCAATTAAATAGTCATGAAGAAGAGGAAAATCAATATTTCTTGGATCTTTCTACTCGAAACTTTGCCAGCAAAATGGCCTATAGATTTACAAAATGAATAAACAAATGAACATAAATCTTATTATTTTGATTTTTAATTATGACTTGGGTCAGAAGAGAAACTTCACAGTTATCTGGAACAAGATTAACATCAGTTAGATAAATCTAATTCCATAATTCATAAATTACTATAGTAAGGAAGCTTAATTTATATTAATCAAAAGCAATTTCTTGCATTCTAAGATCCTAGAGTATTTATTTTTTGTGTTCAAAAGCGATGTTTAATATTAGTTGTAAAAGTCTTTTGAAGGCCCATTTAGAATGTAGTGAGGAAAAAAAGAATCCCAATAGGTGGTAATGAGCAGTGATTAGAATGAAGACAGATCACATCATCATGTTTAAGGGTGGCACCTCAAAAAGTTCTTCTATTCTTTATTTTTACTTGCATTCTTAAATCTTAAGCCACAGTTTGCAGAGCATATGTTGCTGTAAGACTCTGGGTGTGATTGTTCATAACTGTTTTAAAGGATTCCAACGAGAACCCATTCTGCAGCCTCCAGGAAGGTGTCAGTGAACAGACATGGGCTACTGAATACTGTGGCTGGAATAAGGTAAATGAAAGATTTTTTTATAAAATAAAAAGCCACTTTAACTCCAAAAACAGCTTAACTCACTTCCAGGTGCTGCCAACCATATGTTTCACATGGAAGATATTCCAGTGTAATTCATTGTGCCAAAAGACAGATTGAAAAGGAGAGATAAGGGATGTAAATTAGCATGGCGCTAAATGGGTGTTGCAGGACATTCACAAAGATAAGAACTGTTATGTGGATACAGAACACTTTTAGTAACTTCTAGAAGGGAAGCTGCAGCAGCATGCAATTGGAAAACCCCACAGCAGTCACCACTGGTCCAGAAAGAATCCAGTAAGTACATAAAAGTTTGTTTATTGTCTAAGAGGATCTCCAGTGACTGTTTTATGTCTTGCATCTTTTTTTTATTTTAATTTTAACTAAACACACTTGCTCACACCACTCAAACTACAAGATGTACCAATTACAAGGAAATTTGGTGCGCTTTTGGTTTTGTTAGATAAGTTGCTCAGAATTTTAGCTTTCAACATTTACTGGAGTTGCACCTACATTGTGGTTGCATTTTTATTACTCCTATTGTTATGTGTATTTTATTGGAGATTCTTTCAGCCAAGAGAGTGATTTGAAACTGAACAAAATTCTAGATCAATGTTTCCATCAACTGTGTTCACACATGCACCTATTTCATCCAAAGGGCATTTTTTATGCTTATTTTTATGAAGCAGCACATCTACTCAGTATGTAAATGCCCATATGCGGTTATGAGCCCAGAGGGACACACTCATGAAGGACACATGTTTTAAAAGGCAGCCTCTCCTGTAAATTTATACTAACTTATACTAAAAAAAATCAAGGAATACTGTTCCCTTGTATAGATGCTTCTTACTAAGCCTGAAGGTTAACATTCCTATTACCTTAAACTCTTTAACAAATATTTTGTACTAAAAATTTGCAAGATAAAGTACTGCAATTATACCTTTAGCACACAATCACTAGCAAAAAAGAAAAGGAAAAAAAAAGTGTTTATCTTTCTCATGTTTGAGTCTGCAAAATGACTTTTAATCAAATTTTTGGGAATGTTCCAGGAGCTTCAATGGGTATTGCATTAAATCCTAAAAGATATCATTGTTTTGGTACCATTGCTACTTCTTCTGTTATCAGTTTTGCTGAAAACATAAAACTTGAAGAATGGTGACCAGAATAAAATGAATTTCAGAATCTGTCTCTGTGAGTCTTAAAATTAATCATCTAGCTTTCTAAGGGGTAGAGAGTCCCAAAGATCCAGTAACTAAGAAAGATACTGAGAATGAAATCAAAGTTGAAAATAAAGTCATTAAAATGAAAGGAAAAATGAGAGGCATAAGGCGTCTTCAGATAAAGAGAAATTACATACACAACGAGGATCTTATCTGACCTAAGCAGACGATAAATAGAAATCTGTTGCTTCACTATGTGCAGATACATTTTGCAGTCTTACATTAGAGACAAATACACAGTGCAGAAAGGGGAGCAGGTAGGACAGACAGAAAAATCAGAATGAAGCAGGATTTTCAGTCATGTTTTTACACTAAAAGAGGTGAAACGTTGCTGGCCATAACTTTTTGCATAGATATATTAATATACACTGTATTCGCTTTTGGGGCATCAAACTACAATAGGATTAACCACATTTAAGAAAGTAGAACCACTCTGGGCTGGACACCAGATACAGAAATCTAATTGCTATGTGTAAGAAAGTCAGGCTTTGAGCAGAAATATTCAGGGCTACTGATGAACGGAGCACAGACAGTGGGTTAAGTCTTGTGGCTTCCTTTACCCTTAAACAGTGACACAAGAAGAACACAGGGCTCACTCAATCACTGCACATATCATACATGTAACTAATCCCACTGCAGCTTTTGATTATTGTTTTTTCTGCATGGCACCCCAACATTTTAGAGTACGCAATATCTGTGTTCATTACAAAAACAGTGCTGAACTACTCATTAACTTGTGTGGGAAGAGTCTCATTTTCCCAGGTTTTATTTTGCAAGTTCTCCATATAGACTCCAGAAGTTCTTACCGTGCTGGAAGCACCTTGCATCAAGCCATTATTTTCAAAGGAACTGAGTATTAGCCTGAATCTAGTTTCAAGGTTTGTAAACGTTCAAAACCAGGCTTTCACATCCTGAGAAGTACCTTGGAATTTTAGACTCCAAGGAAGATGCAAGAAATGTAGTCTGAGACCAGTTCCAACTAGGGCAAGACACAGTCATCTAAATTTCTCCATGTGTAAGAAAAAAGCTTAAAAAAAAATTGGAATGCTGTTTTGTAACAATGCAATTCTATTAGTTTCTCTTCTATGATCAGTGAAAACTGGGGAGATGGGGTGCATGAATTGGCTCTGCAGCACTTGATTTTCTCCATTAAAAAATGAATAGTTGGGCAGACACAGAGAATTTGCTTGGTATTATAAAATATGTAAGTTATTCAAAGTACAGATTGTTACAGACCTCTCTGAGCCCTTTATTTTCATCAGAGATTTATAGGAACTTGTTTACTTCAAGTCTAAAGCAGCAGGTAGATTTTCCAGAGCAGAAGCAATTTTCTGTGCTCTGCAAGGCTTTCCAAAAACAGAGAACATTGTTCTTCTTACTGTCTCTATTAAACACTGTTTATTCTCTTTTAGAAAGTGCTGTGTAATCTGTAAATAAGAAAAGCAGCAAACATGTTAAAGACGTTAATTAATTGTTGTTATGTGTTAGTATCACCAAGCATTCATCCTTCCTCACAAACAGAGCTGGCAAATCATCTTATCTTCCTTATTTCTATAAAGTATTAAACCATCAGAGTTATAATGAGTTTCACAAAGAAAAAACCACACAAGAATGTGATGAAAATTATAGCTTATATGCATTTAAACTTAATGAATCACTTGCCATCAATACATAAAGTGGTTCTGATATTTTGGGGGTGAGCAGGCTGTTATTAATCCTGCCCATTGCTTTTAATGCGTGATAGAGCACTAATGGGTATTCAGTAAACAGAAACAATTAGGTAAATTTGCTGGAAAATGTTTTGGAAGGTAACACCCTCCTCCACTTGAGTATAACAGCCTTTCCACCATGATCAATTAAACACTATTAATAAAACAAGATACTCAGCCAGAAATATATTTTTAACCTTGCTCCCTGAATTAAACAATTCTGGAGTCACCATCCCCCCTCTTTCACATTCAGACATTACCAGATGTAAAGACTGGGATTTGTTTAGCCTGAGTAAACAATGACCTAGGAATGGGAGAGCAAGATGTATTTCCAAGGGTGTTTGAAAAGTGGAGCAAAAAAAGAGACAGAAATACTTGATGGTGGTTCAAGGGAGAACAAAAGAAAACAGGAAGAAATTTAACGAGGGAAAAATGAAAGCCCTGCAGCTTGAGAAATTTCAAGTGAGGTTCAACAAAGCATTAAGCATTGGTCAGTAGAAATGAAACCAACCCAGTGTATCTCTGAAAGATGTTGCAAACCTGGAATAAAGGATTTCTCACCTGTTTGCTTTTCTTGTCCTTCCTTCACTAATGTATTCTCTCTATTTTTCCTTCTTTCTTTGTTCCACTAGAACCAAAATGTCTATGTATGATAATTTCTACATTGGATTTAAAAAATTTCTTTCAGACTGTATCGTACTATTGTTCTTTAAATTGAGAAATTAGCAGAAAAGTTTTCATTTTTTTCAAGTGTTCAGTGACTCAATCCTAGAATAAACTATTATATATGTTTAGATTTTGAGTATTCCTCAAAATACTCAAAAGTATTCCTATTCCTACAAGCAGTTTCTGATGTGGAACTACTCTCTCCCTCTTCTATATTATATCAAACTTTACTCAACTTTCGTAGAAACTTTCAATTCCATATTCTGATACAACATTCCCAATCCCTTCTTTATCTTCCTGCATAGATATTTGAAGATTTGAATATGTTCCATCTGTTGGAACTTTTTAAATAACAAATATAGAAGTTAATTAATTTTTACCATGCAGATATGAAACAGTATTTAAAGGACTGGGTTTGGTGTTTGGTTGGGTTTTTGTTTGTTTGTTTGTTTGTTTGTTTGGGTTTTGGGGCTTTTTTTATTGGTTTGGTTGTTCTTTCCTATTAATGTTTTCTTCTAGCTTTAGTACTAATTTTAACTTCTATACCTCCTGATTGTGAGATAGCCAGATATCCAAGCCTGCAATAGCTGAGATATGAAAGTTTGCATTGTACTGCAATGTATTTTCATAATGACTAAGATTCTATTTTCTGCTTACCTGAAGAGCAAGATTTCCTATATTATGTTAAAAACTGCTTTTAAAAATAAAGTGATAAAAGAAAAAAAAAAAAAAAACACAGTCAAGTAAAAACATTTCCCACGCCCTGATGATGTGCTTAACAGTTCTAACATGTCTAACATTAAAATTTTATCAACAAATCACAAAAAAGGACAATTTGTACACAGAAATCAATTTACCATGCACCTCTCCACAGCACTCACTTATAATTTATTTTGCTTATAAAAGAATTTATTTTTAAACTTAATTGTATTCCTTCAGGAAAGTGCAGAAGAAAACACTGCACATTTTTCGCACATTTTTCTTGCCTTGCTGTTGGAATCCAGGGCACAGGGAATATTTCCCTGCCTGTATTAGGGAGCCCTGACCCCCAGTCAGACACTGTTTTTAACCTTTGTCCCAGGGAAAAAATTGCTAAGGCTTGGATGAGTTGGAGAACACAGGTGTGAACTAGGTATGTAGCAGTAGTAGTAGGAATCTATCACAGGGTGGAGAATTTAGGATTTTAGGATTTTGTATGAGAGTGAATGGGAGACAAAATGGAGGATTTGGGGTGTGGTTTCCTTTCTTTCTTGTTTCTTCTTCTTCTTCACTTTCTTTTGCATTGGTGGTACAAAGTCATTGGTTAGAGATGGTAGCAGCATAATTGTTACGTGTGGGGATCAGCAGAAGTTATTGGTAGTAAAGTAAAAACAATATACGTGTTAAAAGGTAATTGGGTCAAATATCTTTAAAAGGCCTTGATTTTGGGAACTCGGGGTCCATTTTGCGCCTTGCTCCTGTCGGGGTGAGTCTGGGGGGGACAGTATATCAACCTCAAGATAAGAAAAGAATAAACAATAACCTGAAGACCAAGAATCAGTGAGTCTCGCTCGTTTTTCATCCCTGGCAAAGAACTCACGGAAGGGAACCTCCTTCAAGGGCCCTGGAGGTAGGTTCCCAGCAGGGTGTGGGGGAAACAACAGCCAGAAAAAGCCCTCAACAGTAAAAAGTAAAAAGTAAAACAGTAAAAAGGCAACAGGATAAGAATCAATAAAAGCAAAGAAACTGGGTATAAAATTAACGTCTGTGTCTTCAATAAATAAAAAATTATCATGAAGCCACGTACTTCCTCCTTTGCTGATTGGATTGGATATTTTTTCCCATTGGGATATGACTCATTTTAAGGAAAAGATAAATTCTTGCATTGCTTTGTTACAGGAACATAAGGGCCAGAGTTATGGCTTTTAAAGCCCTTCTTGGTCTACAGTTCTTAGTCTAAAACTGTCAAATACCAGAGCCCTCAGACAAAGATATCTGAAAAGCTGCAATAAGCCAATAAGGAATTCCCATAAGAATTCCAATAAAAAATTCCGATATAGAATCTTAGTTCTACTCACATTACAGTTGCATGCTAGCCAGTTTTTATAATTATTATTGGTTTTTAATATCTTTCATTATTTGTGTGTTCACAGATATATACATAATCAAATTCTATAATGTATTTCTTATTGTATATTATGTTATATATAAAATTGCACACTATCTATTAAATATTATATAGCAACACAATTTATTAATGTGATATATCATTATATAAATAAATGTGATATTTAAATAAAAGCTTGAATGTTGTCGAGTGCATAGATGCAAAAGGGAGAGAGCTATGAAGACTAAGTATTTTGGGAATGAGTTATGAAGACTAAAAGTTCACCTTTTGTAAATGTACATCCTTTTAATGAATTTCAACTTGCTACCTTGGATAAAAATAAAGTTATATACTTTTGATGCATATCTGTGAAACCTACAATTGTGGTGTGTGGGTGCTCTGATCTTAAAATGACAGCACCAGGTGGATGAAGAGTCTTCTACCACTGTCATTTCCCTGACCCTTCTGTTTTTTCATGTAGGGCTGAGATAAGGAGAGGAGGAAGGAAGAACATAATTGAGAGCTGAGCATCACTAAGTGGAGGTGACTCTCCATTCAAACAGGAGCACAGCCCCTAGGTTGTGAAGAAAGTGGTTGCCCTGGCAACACCATCACCTGCTAAGCATCTCTGGTCACCTGGAAGAAGAAAAATTGGTTGGGTAACTGTAGAGACTATAGTAAGGCAGGGGCTTGGACATTCCCTCCTTTCAGGTCATGCTGGAACGTGATGGATCTGTGGAAGTGACTTTGATTATCACAGGACTTCTAAACTCGCGAGACAACTGTGCTGTCTTGAAAATGACTGAGGTAGTGCTGGGTAATGCATGGATAAAGCTCTGTCTGTGGAAAAGAACAGCTTGGGATATGTGTGAAAAAGCAGCTTTCCTCCCTCCTGCTGACTTGAGAGCCATAGCAGCGCCAGAAGTTGCTCAGTGTCAGTTGTGTTAAGTGCAAACTGCAGTGATACCTTGAAATCAGGGCTGTGGCTACTTCTGTGGGGATGGAAAGTTGGAAAGTGAGGTGTTTGGAGCCCTGAAATTCAACAAAAAGGGCTTTAATAAATATTGCTCCCAGACATAACTAGGGAATAAAACAACAACTTGTTGAAAGACTGTTGTCTATAGCTCCCCTTTATATTATTTAGCTATGAAGTAAAACTAATTTATTTATGACTGTTTTTACCCTTTGAAACCATAAGTTTTCTCTAACTTCATTCATCTGAAATGTGTCTGTCCACTCTAAGTCAGTTGTAGGATGAGATGGATACATCTTCAGAACCTTCTTAATTTTCTTTGTTATCTGTAGAGACAGAATAGTCAACTCGTTAATGGGTGGTAACAGCTGTATGGTATGAATCCCAGCCTTGCAAGATTCATCACTTCAAAATTCATCCCTAGGTAATACCACTTGAGTAATATTAAAGTAAACATTAAGGATATCCTAGATCTAGCTCTTACAGCAACCTCTAATTCTATTGATAAAATCATCTTTCCTATGAAGTGTGAATAGCTAAAGCTCTCCCCTAAGCCTTTTATTTTTCTGAACATTTAGATGCTATTCAATATTTATAGCTACATTTCCAGTTGCACTTGTAAACACCAGAAGGTGAGAAGATTTGAAGCCTAAATACAGGTTGCTGAGCCTGGTCAAATGTTATATTTCAGATGCCAATAAGGACATTTGCATATAAACTGTAGTATCAATATCTCATTTCAGTAGGCTAAAAAAGCTTGCTGTAATGGGTGCTTTATTGTTTCTTGCCTATTTTATAGACTACATTTGCATTTAAAGATCTCAAGCAGGACTTGAGTGGGATACTCCCAAATCCTGTGAGAAACAGAGTGCTGAACATTACAACTGCTACTAAAAATAATAGTAATAAAAAGGGATTATGTGTTTTTTCCCCCTGCTTCTTTCTTGAGAAAATTGAAAACTATTTTCTTTTATTTTGTTAACATCCAGATGTTACCTGAAAACACTTTAACAAAAGTTTCTGTTGTAACTGTTGTAGATATTCCAATTCTTTCAAGGCCAAAATATTAGGTCAGCCAGCACCTTCCAGCACACAAGATGGCATCCCATTCTTGTAGCATCACTTGTACTGTAGCAATTGTTCTTTGTAAAAGCCTGGGTGCAGCTCTGAATTTTGAATTCTGACACAGACTGAGGCATGAGCTCCCCAAATGTATTGACGTGGGATATGTTAAACAAAACTATTTAATGAAAATTTTACACGTTAAAGTCAAAATATTTTAAAAGTCAAGCTAATGAAAATAAAGAATGTTCAGGAAGTGCTTGTTTTCCACAGCATGATGGAGAGGATCCAATGAGACATGAAGGAACAATATTTTGCCAAAGAAAATGAGTGATTTTCTTTTGTTAGAATAATGTCTCTTGGTGAAAGTGCTGACCACAAGAGATTGCCCTTATAAACATTTCAACCCCAGGAACCATCATCAAAGAAATACCTATCATATTGCATCCTTTCCCTAGTGTCATTGGAGCAAAGACAACCCCTGGAGTGTTTGAAATCACAGTTCTCTCCTTGCTTTGCTGCTCCATCCCTGGTAGCATGTGCCCAAGATCCTACAGGGACTAGGGAACACTTCAGCAATTACACAATTAATAAATACTATGATACCTCTCACATGATTTCTTTTGTCTAACTTCAATGACCCTGTGATGCTGTTCCTGTCTCGTCCTCTAACTATTAGTTCTATGAACTAATTTTCTTCCCCTGACATGTAGACAAACCCTTATGTCCAAATTTAGTCTGATCCAGAATATTTTCAAGTGGTAAATAAAACTTAGAAATTCACTAAATTTTGAATCAGACAGCAAGAGCTGTGCTGATTCTTGCTGCAACTCCTATCCTTACTGAGCATCAACAAAATGAAATTATATTCCTTTGAACTATTCCTTTTCATACCATATTTCACAAACAAGATCAGTGTTTACCTGAGTCATATGTACTTCAGAACACATTTAGAAAAAAATAATTAAGGAACAAATTTTTTTTCTGTTTTCTTCCTTCATCATCCAGACTGCGAGTGTTTTGATGGTTCTTTCAGACTGTCTAATAGCAAACATGCCAATTTTTGTCTGTTCTGTTTAGAGGAGGGAAGGGACAAATCCAGTACAGATTACAAACTATCTGAGCCCTCCAGCAAGTGTCAGCATTATCCAAGATAAACTCACATCAGAACAGAACGCCTTAATTTACAACTAGGTTTTGTATTCCACAAATAATTTATTAAGATACAGAACATTCATCCATTGGGATTTAGAAATAAGCTCATATCCTCTACAGATTGCACATTTTGGATTCAAATTGGAAACAAAGGAGTCACCAAATATTATTAACACAGCTGCAGCGCTGCAATGTGTGCTGAGGGTGGCTTCCAGCTGAGGCAGTACCAGCGTGGTGCTTACTGGCACGGCCAGAAGAAGGGTCCCACATGCCATGCCTTCAAAAGCCCTTTGGAAAGACAGGGATCTGGGTTGGATGCTTTTTCTTTAGCAATGAGCAGAAGCCTGGCTGCAGATGCATGCAAATATTTATTTGTTTTGGATAAAGCTCCTCTTGTGCTGGTGTTTACGTGTCCCATTGACTGAACCGGAGTAGGAAGCTGAGGGGCAGTGGGTTCTTCTAGTTCAGTGGGTTTGCTTTTAGTGACTAAGTTTACAGATGACATATAATATAAACCATTCAATTAGAAAAATCAAACCCATTTTAACTTCATCTTCTGTGCAGCTTTGGTACCATGCATTTGCAGTTCTTGTTTCCTGTGCAGGAATATAGCCCATTTTAATTTGACAGAGTCCATGCTTAGGAAGAATTCCTCTTTGTGGTAAACTGACCCTTGTATTTTTCAGGAAACAGCTGTAGCAAAGGTAGTTTACAAAACCTGCAGGTATGATCTTACCTGCAGATTTCTGGCAGGTGTTTGTAGAATACTTATGGATGAAAAACTGAGTCTAAGATGGCTGCTGGGCTCCTCTTGGAGGCAAAACTTGTATGTACCAGTAAATCCAAGCAATTCCACTGATTGTTGGCTAAAACACTTCCAAGGTGGTAGAATTAGCATCATTTGGTAGAACAGCTGCCTCCAGTTTTCTTTATAAAAGTAAATATGTCCATTCTAAAAATGGTCTTGTTTGCCTTCAAAGGAGTCTGACAAGCGCAAAAACCAGCACAGTGTACTTGCTCTGCACAAGCTCCACTAGTACTATAAAAAAAACAGAGCTGGCTTCTCTTTCCTACAATGTCTTTCACAGGAAACAAGTTTATGGCTTTTAAAGATCTTCTGTATCTAACTCAAAGTGCTCAACCTAATCTGAAGGAGCAGCCAAAGAGATTAAGGATAAAGACTGTGTCAATGGCCTTGTCTCTTAGGATAATCTGCTTGATGGCTGGTTGTGTCAGAGAGGATTTTCAGAGTCTGAACTCACACAACTAAAAAAATATAACCAAAAAAAAAAAAAAGTGTAATGGAAAAATTAAGAGCATCACCTTGTTTGACATCCAAATGCAATACAGATTCTGGCATAAACCTGGAACAGTCAGCACACTTAGGACATACAATGATGGGACGTTCAGCACCAGGTGTGTTTTCCAGTGCTCTTCCTCCAGCTGGAGCGACGCTCCTTTTGGACAGAAAAGCAATACTAAAACAAATTATAAATCCCTCCCTATCTCAAAATAAAAACAGAAAACCCTACTGTAGTTTAAAAAATAAAATAAAATGTTTGTTGGGGCTTTTTGTTTGTTTGTTTTTGTTTGTTGTTTGGTTGTTTTTTGTTTGTTTGGGGTTGTTTTATGCACACCTTTCCTCAGACCAGATAAAAGCATGAATCCTAGACAACAAATATGAACAACATAGCTTAGGATCATGCAAGGTTTTCAGGGAGTTTATCACTGGGGTCAATGCATGGATGTCTCAACAGGTTAGTAGAGAGCTTATGGCTCCTGGCTATATTGGCAAGATTCTGCAGAGCAGGTTTTCCCTAGCCACAAGTTTGACAGTAGGCTTTGCTCTTTATTCTTCATTTGTTTTACAGTAGAAATAACTGCCCAAGGAACACCATAGTCCCAAATTCTTAAGCATCATATAAACATTTATTGAGGCAGTCAGAGTCTGAAAAATTTCTCAATGTAATGACAGTGAGGGCAATGACAAAATAATGTAATTTATTTGTGAGTAGGAAACTAAAGGTCAGACAGAAAAATGCCTCTTTTGTGAAGTTACAGAGGAGGCTTCTCCTTAGGGCAGGGAATCAGGGAAGTTATGAAGCTTCACCATATATTGTCCTTCCTCAACTCACCATTCTTCACACAGGTTTTACAGAAGTCAGTATTTTATATCTACCAGATATTTCATCCAGACTCTTCTCTGAGTAAATGCATTGTATAGCATGCACATTTGCACTGTGGACACTTAAAATACATTTCAGTAAGCAAATGGAAAGGATACATAATGTTGTTTCTTTAATAGGATATATTATGTATGTAGTTGAATAAAGGCTTCCAGAAAGAAGTGTCACTTAGGTTGTTCCCCTTTTCTCATGTACTTATTTGCTCATGATTCATTTAAGACTGTGCAACACAGTCCCTTGGGGAAAAAAAAAAAAAAGAAAGAATTCAATTGCAAATTAAAGTACACAGATGTGCTCCTGCTTTCTCATCTCTTAACTGAACTTTGAACTACAATGTTCTCCAAATGAAAATGAGTAAATAAGAGCACAAACAAATTCCATACAAGCCTCATACATTTATTAACAATCACATCCCACTGCAAAAATAGATTACTCTATCATTCAAAAAGGAAAAAAAGTGATTCTATATTCAGACAGCTTCTGAAAAAAAAATCTTACTTTATTCTTTATGTTATGTATCTTATTTCTTCATATATTTTACTTCCCAAGAAAGCCATTCTCCACTATTTACAAGAGAAAATACAGTATCCTATGTAATAAGAGAATCTAATCTCCACTCTATTAAAGAAAAAAAAAAATCAAAAAAAACCCAAAAAAACAAACCCAAACTCCATGCACTTTAAAATTAAGAATAAGGCAAGCCATCTGAATGTTGAAAAACTTTTTAAAATGATTCTTTGAAACCCCAAGATCATATCTGATGTATTAAACTATTTGGAGGCAATTGGAACAAAGACTGGATACAATTGGAACAAAGACTGAGCTATTTTATCCAGTATTTCATGATTATCAGAGATAGACAGAGCAGTGTTCAAGCAGAGTCTGTACAAAGGTATAATTGCAGAACAAATATGGTTTTATATGTACTTGTACAATAAACAATTTTAAAAGGTTCCAGATAGAGAAATATGCTGGAAAGGTAGTTAAGAGTAATTTTGTATTCTTGCTCTTCTATTCTTGTGGAGGGGAATAATTGTTTACAAAATAATGGCAATTATAAATGATTAAAAAATTGTGGGCTTGTGCATCATCCTTTTGAAAATATATAAATAGCTGATATTGTTGCAAAATAATAAGAGGATTTTTTTATCATAGTGATGAATCTTATGAGCAAGAATGCTATGCTGAACTTGATGCAGCAGAGACTCAGTTATGTACTGAAGCTTTAAATAGACACCAAAAAGAGGAAAACATAATTCTCTTCAAAGAAGATAAATATTTTTGAGACTGCATGGATACCGGATGAGCAGATAATTGGTACTGTTATAATGGCCTGACTTTGCTGTTAGAAAGGAGACATAATTAGTATTTATATTTTGATGAAGGCTAGATCCAAGTTGCCACTGCAACTTGTTTTTGCCAGTGGAGCTGTGCAAGCATTTGCAAAAGATTGAGGAGGAAAAGGGTCCATATTTCACTTTTTCAGCTGTTCAGTGTCTATTACACATTCCATCTGTGTGAGCAAGGAAACATATGGGTCTCCTACCACTACCACCTGTAGGACTTTCACTGTATTTAAATAAAACTATAATTTCATAGATTGGGTGTTGTCCAGCCCAAGTGCTTGGAAAGGAGACATATTCCTACTAACTTGTGAGGTCATATTTGTCCCAAACTGGACACTTGTTAAGGCTTGTTCTACTCTGCAGTTGTTGAACCTTAACAGATGAGATTCCAGAGGAAATGTCTAGACCCTTATGCACAGGTCTGAATAATGTATAGGAAACTTCCAAAAGTAATCTATTTGCTGTTAGCAAACCTTTACCAAAATTATTGCTGGAACACAATTTCTCTTACTCTGTAGGGATATCCTGTTTGTTAGTTACTTCTTTTAGTTGTCTTTCCCTTTTAAATCAGCTGCTGGAATAAGTAGATCCTACACTAAACTGTGGAGATGAATATTAAAATGTGAGTGCCAAGGATTTCCAAACACCTCAAAGGCAAACAAAGTAGGGAAAGGCAGTGAAGGGTATGGGGTGGGAAGGAGATTAGGAAGATGCAATGCCACAAGTGTCTATTGATGTTATAAGACTCACTAGGTGCTTTGTTTCTCATGAATGTGAAATGATGTCCTCTGCTACAGGCACACGTCCTTACTAAGGAGATCCACCGGTGAATTGAAAATGATTAAATATGACCTAGAAAATGTAAAGAGCTCAAAACAGAGAACAAATACAGTTAATGACAATATGGGGATTTCAGATTCAGTTCCCTGTTGCGACCTCAGGCTACGTTTGACGGGGCTAACACAGGATGCTCTGTTGGTGTTTGTAAAGTCTCAGAAAGCAAGCACCACTCCTGTTAGAATGCCCAGACTACACCCTGGTGTTTATTTCAGAAGCCTAATATAGATTTCTCGGCATCTGAAGTGTGCAGTCCTGGAACCACATAGTGCTTCTGAGGGTGTAAACTCGATGCACAGGATCTTTGTACCACAAGTAGAGCATGCTTGGTTCCTCTGAAGAGTAATTCATGGTGTACTAGTGAAATGTTTCTCTTCTCATTATCTAGTTAGGAACCTTGGTTGACTCTTGGTTGACTCAGTTTTCCCAAGTTACCATAATTATTGCTAGGAGTAGCATAGGCTCAGGGACGGTGAAAGACATCGGGAGTTTTAGTCGCTGTAATACTTTCAGGTTTCAGACCAGTTTCAATTGTTCAAGTTAGTAACAGAATTTTTACTGCAGGTTATGACTTACACTGCAACAGCCTAGTGTTTGTGGTTTATCCTAAAATACGAAACACCTCAATTCCTAACAGGGAGAAGAAAGAGTCATGGATTATCCACTCACATTTCTCAGGAAAATACTTTTACCGTAAGTAAATGCTGGGAAGAAGCACTTCTTTTAACTTGTCAAAGAGTTGATAGGGTTTAGTGCATCAAAAGCAGAGTGCAGCATGGTTACACTTAGTGCTGTAAATACGTGGAACAGAACAGGAGATTTTGTTTTTTCCCTTGCACCATGAAGTGTCAGCCATCCTACCCCTAGTACGTTCTTTCACACACATTCATATCCCTTTCCAGAAGATTCAAAAACAGGAGATAGGAAGCACATTGGGCAGGAAAATAAGCAGTGCTTTCAGAGCCAATTCCTGTACGTAATGGAGAGTCCCCTCTGCCCTGGCTGAGGCTGTAGGTGCTAAGCTGTAAGGGGTCTTCTGGCTATCAGTTCAGGGTCAGTTATGACCAGTTATCTCATTTTGTGTGCATGCTCATTTTGTAGCTACAGTTACAGAAGAATATTAAGTATTTTATCACACATATTCAGGGGAGAAAATTTTCACTCTGATGTTTCTTCAGGAAACTGTCTTTCAGAAAAACTGTGTGTTTTCTGATGTCTTGTGGATCTGGCTACATTTTTGATTTTCAGGAAAGTAACATATTCTAATTCAACCTGTGAATATCCAGAGCTCAAAACCAGCCTGCTGATTAGGACACTCCCTGTTCTAACTGTAGAATAAAAAATACAACAGAAAAAAATGCATGGTTGTTGTGGTTGTGGTTGTTGGAAAGGGTGTTTACGGAGGCAAAATATCCCGATGCACAGCCTGGTTTTTCAAAGGTCCATTTCTTTGTCTTTTTTCTGTGCTTTTGTTTTTGATGTGTGTTTTGTTGTTGTTTTTTTGGTTGGTTGGGGTTTTTTTGTGGGTTTTTTTTTAAGGGAAACTGCTGTTGTCTTTGTGAAATGTGGTTAGAAGCTCTGTTTACTTCAAAAGTAATCACTTTTTGATTCAAACTGCTTCACCAGTAAATAGAATATCTTAGGACATTAATTATATGGGAGAGAAATCTGTGTGAAGGAGCTGTTACAATTCATTACTGTACAAGAACTATTCAGAGAAGAGAGAAAATGTAAGGATAGAGATAATTGTTATTGCCTCAGCTTCGTATGGTATTGGGATAGATGGATTGGAAATGGGTTATCTTTCTCCCTTGTAATAAAGTGGGTGCATACACAGAGCACAAAGAGGAAAGTTAAAGCGTAGCCAAACAGCATTACATCAGCGGAGCTGCAGGCTGTCTGGTGGGAGCTGGGGAGAGCAAAGCAATTGCAGGTGTGATACTGTGCTAGGGGATTAACCTGTTAGCAGCTGGTTTTTCTCCTACAGGAAGAAAACAAACGACAAAATTTCATAGCCGGAGAATACAGCTAAGGGGAGCTGTTCCAAATTTCAGGTGATTATTGAACATTTCTGCTGCTTTTATTTTATTTCTTATTCAGTGTGGTACCTCTCTGTTTATTCTTATGCACAAGTATAAGGAGTGTGATGTTGCTCCCCTTTTCATAGGTTGACTGAATTATTATGTGCCTATCCTATGACTTTGTCTTTTTCACCATTAAATACTGAAAGATCAGTATTCACTACCCTGAGTAAAGGCTTTAAATTAGAGGGTCAAAACTATCACCCAAACTCTGTTTTTTAGACCACTTCTATGCAAATTGAATAACATAATAAAATAACAAAATAAAGGTACAGTTAATATAAATGTATTTATTTATTTAACAAAATAAAGGTACAGTAATATAGAATTTACTCGTGTATTCCTTGTGGTTCATATCAGTGTGTGTATGTGTAAAGTTACAACAGGGATCATGTTTGATACAGTTTTTAATAGATTCGTATCAGTGTTTTTGGTAGAAAATATTGAGAGTTAAAAGAAGGAAATTTCAACCTGTTTGTCCTCCTCTTCCCCTGTCACAAACAAAACTCATTTTGAAACATCTAGAGGAGAATGGCATCTGCAGCTTAAAACAAGTTCTTCAATCCCAAAATGGAAAATTTCACCTTTTCTCTTTATTTCACAGTTCTGAGGAAAAAACAAACAAACAAACAAAAAACAAAACAAAACAAAAAAAACCCCACACAACTCCCCATATTTTAAATGGGTTTGTTTTTTATCACAGAAAAAACATTTTTTACCAAAAACATTGATAGTTGTGTCAGTATATCCTGTGTGTTCACACCCAAGAATGCTGTCTCACCTCTTTCAGACTGTTGAATTTCAGTTTCAGATTGCTAAAGCATTTGTAGGTGTCTCTTTAAATGATAAATGTACTTCCCCATTCAGTGTCTTGTACCTTATTCTGATTAATTTGCAGATCAGGATGAAGTATACTTCAATTACTGTGCTCAGTAGGTTTGTTTGTTTGTTTGTTTGCTTATTATTATAATAATAAAACTAAAATGGTGCTCCACATTGTAGAATTCTCATTTGCAAACCCATTCATATTTAAAGAACAATGTTTCATTCCAAAGCTGATCAATGATTTTCACTTGGGTCCTACTCTCCCATTTAGGCCAATATTTAGAACATGTTTCTACAGTGAAGTATTCCCAGTAGAAAACTTGCAAGTCTAGAAGTGTGCAATTTATTTCAGTTTAACTAGGCCATAACAATGTCCTCAAGTGCATACATGTCTGTAATTTCTAACTGTTCATCAGAACACTGTGTTTTCAAACTGAGAGCTGAGTTCTCTAAGTTGCCTAGTAGTGGAGAGTAGAAACACATCCAAAATTTTGTCCTGTGGCCATGAAACATTCTGTGAACATCACATGGCGTGCTCTAGATAAGGAAAACAACTCAGAAAATGGCTGAAATAACTCTGATGGGTTTGAAGACTTCTGGGGAGGAACAGGACAGTGGTCAGGAATCCAGCATGCCAGGGGCAAGATCGAGGCTGGAAAAAGGCATCTCTCATCACAGAATGATGACAGACACAGACAAACATCACCACTGGTGTTTCAAACCTCAGTGGCGGTGATAGAGGGTGATGTTTCATGATTATAGAAATTGTATTGCATGTAAATAATCAACAAGGGTATCACAGAGGTTTTAGAAGAACCTGTGCAGGTTCCTGGTGCAAATCCTTCCAGTGATCCAGGCAACACAAACAAAATGCTAAAGAGCTTGCTGTGAGCTTGAATTTGTGCTGGATTTAGAGACACAATGTTTAGGGAATGATGTCTCAGGAGCAGGTCAGGTGCCAACTAGTTCCCGTCCCATGAATCTCTCTTGAATAAAACTCATTATCTTTTCTTTATGTAGAAATTGACATAGTCTGTTTGACATTTTCAATTTCTCTCTGCCCTTTACAACTGTGCTTTTTGCCCTATGATTTTCACTGAAATACTACCTAGCTTTGCCTGTTATGAACAGTACTCATAACTTCTTAGTCTCTGGACTCTTTTTTTTCAGATATTGAGTTCATTCTACTGACATTGTCCACTTCTCCCTCTGTATTTTATAATCCTATTTTCTCTTGGCAGTAAAATGGGCTGCCTAAAACTTTTTTCCATTTTCATAGCTCACTTTGACCTAAATTTTCACATTATTAACCACTTCTTTTTTCCCCATGATTTCTGCAAATTGCCTAGTAGAAAACTTTGGGTATTTTTCTTTTCCCAGTGAGCATCTATCAATCTTATTCTCATCTCTTCCGACATAACTGAAGCTAATGCAAAATTTCTCAGACTTTTCATGTAGGTTTAGTGATTTGCCTAGGTAACCAGTCTTCTGACTGGCATGAGAATGCCCCAGTGCACTGCAACATCCTGCAGTGCTGAATGGACCAGGCACACCCCTGTGTTTCAGAGATTTCAAAGGGAACTAATGGCTGGTGGTAACACAGCAGGAGTGGCAAAGGAAGGGCTCCTTTCTATAAATACTGCAGCAAAGACCCAGGCAAACAGTTGAAGCAGTAACAGCATTGGAAACAAAAAGGTTCTCTAACAGATCCTGAGTCATCCATTATTTCTGCATGTTTTATATTACGGCCCCACGCACCCTACCTATCAACAGCAAGATGACCCCATCACAGAGATGGAAGAGAGAGTTTAAGGGCCACTGAACACTGTGATTTTTCTCACTGTATCACAATTACAGAAAACCTGTGCTAAATAACATGATGTTGGTTTGCTGTGAAAATTCACAGTATTTGTGTGCTAGCCACATTTCTTGCTGTCATTCCCTCTTGGTGCTTGTGGTTTAGCACCCCCTTTGCCTTGTGGCATGTAATTGTGTACGTCAAGGGCCAGACTTGCAGCCTGAAGGCTCCTGACAAGAACCAATGTGTTTTACTCTCTTTCACATTGCACTAGACGTGGGCCCAGAGCAAGTCCACAGACACAAGCCTCCTTGAATGCCTGGGAACTTAATATCCAGAGCCAAATATGAACTTCATGGTTGACTGACCATGCACTGAATTAAGCCTCTGTATCTAAATGTGATAGATGCTATCTTGGCCAAGACACTGACGTCCGAACCAGGAACTTCCAGTTCCCAATAAAAGCAAAAGATGTTGCAGCTTAAGCAAAAAAAAAAAAAGCCTTTTCCTCCCTATATTGTGTCTTGTAACGCAGAGATGGGTGGCAGATACCTCCAAAATTAAATGGCAGTGGGCTCAGGTTTTTCTCTGTTTTATCTTCATTTCACAAACATTTTAACTTGTTTGTCATCTAAAAATCGTATTAGACTTTACAACAGAAAATACTGCAGAACTTCTCACTTCAGAAAATTGCTGCTAGAAGTCTTAACTATGGCCGGAGCTGACAGAATACTCTTCAGTTCTCTCCTTCCAGTGGCCAGGCATGCCTGTAACACTTTTAAGGTGGCTACTTTGAAAGTTGTAATTTTAAAATTCTTAAACTTCAGTATATTCTGAAAAAAGAGCTTAGAAACCAATGCATCAATGGTGGAGAGAAAAAAATGGAAGCAAAACTCATTTGTGAGATGCAGACGGATTTATAAGACCAGAAGTAGTATTGCCATGATGTAGCTTAGCCAATGAATTTCTCTCATTAGCTTGTACAGCAAATACTTATCTCGTGGATGAATTATAGCATGACCTTCATAGGTTGGGGGGAAATGAAATCTTGATGAAATGACATTAGGTAATTGTGAGTCCATCATGACTCAAAGTTATTTTAGCTTTGCTGTTACAAATGTGCTTTATACCAGGAAGGTCTTCCAGCCCCTGAAGCTTTTATGCAATGATATCTAGCTAACAAAAGTCTCTGTGAGAAATTTTCCAAATGTATTGACTACAATCAAATCACATCTTAGCCTTTTCTTTAATAAGTTAGGTAGTCAGAGCTGCCTATGAGCCATGTTTAGAAGGCATGACTTATCCTTTTAGCCCTTTTTCTGAACTCCTTCCAATTTTCTCTCCATCTGTATAGCAGGAACAATAACACTTTCCATATCGCATAAGATCAGGCACTATTATTTCCTCCTAATTGTTAATCTCTAGGATTATGTTCAAACAGAAACATGAAAAGTATATTGTTATTGACAAGCGTTAAAAAAAAAAAAAAAGGCAAATGTCCCATTTGTTAGGTTTAATTCAGTCAGCTATTTATTTTCCCTCTTAGAGAAACCTATGATGGGTGAGAAGGGAGAAGCTTTAAGGATGGCATTGGCGGTAAAAAACTTTTGTCAGTGCCCTCTGGATGTCAACCAAATGCGCCCCAACAAGCATTGCTATCTGGGCAGTTAAACTGATGCGTCTCCTCCCATTCCAGGGTCATTTGTTGTGACTCAGCAGGCACTTTGGGGACTCTTTACAGCCAGCATGCAGGTGTAGGACATTACACGAATGAAGTGAGGGCAGTTTGTGTGATGATCACAGCTGCAACAGTGACAGTCATTGACCCTGGCTGTTGAGAGTTATTTGCTTTGCATTAATCGGTAAAGCACTTCAGCTATTTATTTTTCTCCACTTTGCAATCCAAAGACATTAACACCAGCTTTGGAATGATTGCCAGAACAGGCCATTTCACTTGTCTTTTCCACCTTCTCTCTGGGATATTATTCTAAATTAAATATATCTTTTGCTGTGAGCTGCATGGAAGTGTCAGTGTCACAGCTCTACTGCAGGAGTGGGCTAGCAACCAGCTGCAATTTGAAAACTGCCGATGACACAGCCTTCTGCCAGCACAGCTCTGTCAGAGAAGGAGAGTCAGAGATGCTGTTTTATTGACAAAAGGGGGCAAAGAAGGGAAATACACTTTTAACAGCAAAAAGCATTTCACACCTGGGGCTTTGCCTCTTACATTGCTGCAAGGACCAGTTTTGTGAGCAGGGGTCCATCTGAACTTGTCTGGTCAAAGACTATGCAAGGAAAATACCCCAGGTGAGGCACACTTAGAAAGTCAAAAGTTGAAACAGGGGGTTTTGACCCCTATCAATTTTGCTCCACTCCTGTGATGAAGTTGAGAGTGACTAATTCCTGGCTAGGAAAGAACAATATGGTGCAGTGCAATTGTGCCGTAGGGTTAATTGTCTGTGGGTTAATATGCAGGGCCCTGAATATATTGAACCTTTACCAAATTTTCACAGAATCTCATGAATAATTGGAAGGGATCTTAAAGGTCATCCAGTTCCAACCTGTCTCCCTTAAGGACACACCTTCCATTAGACCAGATTGGTCAGAACTCCATCCAATCTGATGTTGAATTCTTTCAGGGATGGGGCATCCCAGCTTCTTTGGGCACCCATTGCAATGTCTCACTACTATTCACTTATCTTAATTTATTTCCATTTAAGAACTACAGTTAAAATTCAGGTGTCTAAACAAGTTTATGAAAATTAGTAAACTTCCTACCCCCAAAAAACCCACCCAATCCAAATAAAATCCTAAATCTTCTCTCTTGCAATATGTAAGGTATATTTTTTCCACAAACATCAAAATTAAGTTGAGCTTGCCTACTACTCCATTTTCCTAAAGACAACTAACTTAATGCACACAGAGTGCTTTCTTCATAGAATTCCAGTTACTTCATGTTTATTGGAAACTTTTTCATTAACATGAAAATAATTTTAAAAAATCCCAACGGAAATGTGAAATTATTTGAATGAGTTTGTGCAGTTGGAGACAAAATCTTCCCAGTTTGCACAGTGTTTGACAGGCCAAGTTCAGACATACTACTCATGAAACTGGTCCTTGCAGCAATCCAAGAGGAGGAAATCCTGGAGGTGAAATGGTTTATGTTGGTATAAATATATTTCCTTTTCTGTTCCAGGGAGAACAGGTCATCCTTTTTTCCATGGCAAGAATCTTCTTTGGCTAGAAACCACCTAAAATCAGCTTTTTTAATATCTATACCTGTCTGTCTAACGGTGATTTCGTGAAATTTTGTCAAACTCAAGATAAAATTGCTGTCCAGAAACAAGAACATGATAAACATAAATGAGACACAACAGTGTCCCAATCTAATGTATTTCCAATGGTCAATTCTATCCCATTCTGCATCTCTTTCTCTTTCTAATTTTTCCTCCTACAAATAGCAATAAAATATCTTCTCAAAAGTAGAAATTTAAGAAAAAAATCCGAAAATTTCTTCTTATTTGATGAAATACTGATTTTGTTTTCTGGGCAAAATCATACCAAACTACAGTTGTGTTAAATGGGACCAGGAGAAAAAGATCCTGGTACACAAGGAACCCTTCCCAAATGCATCATCTAGATCTCCAGGGTTTTAATTACTGTTAAAGAATGAGCACAAAGCACAATTCTGCTGAAATCTCATCCAAATCTTCTAAAAATCTTGGAAGAGCAATAATAAATTGCTGGCACTGCCATAGTTTCATGCACACCATGTTTTCTGCTGAACTGATGTAATAAGAGCAAGAAACGAACTTCACAGGAATGGTATTTCATATCTGCTCTTTTGTATCTTGCAATATCCTTTCTGATCAAGTGCCCTATCTCTGGAGCAAGTATTGATTTTCACAGCTGAAATACAATGTCTCAGCATGCTAACCCCCAGTCACACACACTTCCCTGTTCCAACACTTTCTGTCTGTCTTATAATTATAAAATGTTAAAGGTACAGCTGCACATTTTCTTTAACGTGAAGACATTTGTTCAAAAAATATCCCTCAAAACACCAAAAAAAAAAAAAAACCCTCAACCTTCAAAGTGTACAAGATCATTGGTAAATTCCAGATACCAACAGAAAAATTTTACACCTTAGTAGTGGTCATTTTTTCTCTATTTTTAGGGGAGATTTTTTTCATTATTATTTTTGCTATGTCTCATCTTTCAGACATTTAAATTTATTCTGCAATTTTGCATGTAGTTGTGTATTGATATGTATCTATATATATATATACATAGATACACATTTCACGAAGAGTTAGGGATGGGAAGTAAACAGTTGTGTACAATGTGAACTGTACATATTCCTTCTACTTGTGCCATTAAAGAAACTGATGTGAGACATTCTCCTCCAGAGAGGTACTAATTTGTACCTGTAATGGTAAAACTACTGTGTGAATGTGTTCCACGTTTTGAATTTGTATGAAATCTTCAACACTGTTTCTTCAACTGTAAGTAAATCTGTGGCATTGAGGAACATTGCTCATCTGTTTTAAAACTGTTAATCCCACTGAGAAAGAACCTGACTCTCAGTAGTCTCTTATAATTCATATAGTAGGTGGAAATGTTTAAAACTGGATCCATTCAACCAACTCTCTTTAAGGATAACAAAAAACATACCTATATCTTTAAAGGTACTTCACCAGGCATCACCAATTAACAGCTCACAGGATAGGGCTCATTGAATTAAATCCTGATTCAATTAAAGCTGTGAGTATTCAATGGTGGTGTGTTTTCACCTATTCCTTGTAGGGGATCCTATTCTGACCCCCATTACATCATTGAAATCCAAAGGGACACCATAGAAGTCACAACTTTTATTCTGTTTCAGGGTGAAAAAAAATAAAGGAAGTGACCCAGACTTGCATTATTATAGAGCTAAGGTGGCCCAGTAGTACCTAATGGCCTTCCAGAATGGACAGAGTGCCTAAAATTAATCTTCTGAAGACCAAGTAATGAAGCGTTAAGGTACACGTCAATCCGACCTTAATTCTTCCCTCCTTGAGCAATGACCCAACACTCTCACAGCACACAGACTTATTCTCTGCCTTTTTGGATAGTGAAGAACTTTGAGGGAACAGTATATGCATAGGGGAGGACGGGATATGAAATCTTTTTTCTGCTAGGAATATCTGGCACTTCAGTGCAAAGTTTGAAAAGAAGTTTTCCCCAGTTGCTCTGCCCAAAGCTCTGCACAAATCCTCAGGATTCAACAACCCCTCTTGTGTCTGGCGTGGTGTGACTGTATGGACATCATGAAACCTCTGCATGAGTCCTGTTTCTCCTTTCACTGCTGACTTTCCCTGCAGGAAGGAAAGACTTAATTTTTTTGGCTGTGGCATGACTCAGCAGACCACATCCTTTCAAGTGCAGGTTTAGCATACTCGTGGGGTGTAGGAAAAGCTGGGATTCACAGATCCCCAGATTACAAAAGCAAATCAGCTTTGCTTCTCCAGCTAATCTCTCCTCCACTTAATACAGATTTATTGAATTCAGCTGGAAAACAGATAATTCCCAGAGGTTTTCAACAGCACCCAGGAACTGCAGTTATGTTTCATGATTTCGCCCTAACTCTTCTTTTCTTCCTCCTCTTTTCCTCCCTCCTTCCCTAATCTCTCTCTCCTCTAATTCTACAGCAGTGTTTCTTCATACCCTTAATTTATCCAACCACCCTTATTCCATTATATTCTTCTTCATAACCGGTATAATGACAACGTTACTCCATCCAAAAATGTTGTGAGTTTTTCCTGTTAAGGGACTGCATATTAGAAATGCTTGACCTTAAGCACATTCGGGTCCACTGTTCAGCAAACACGATTATATTATCCTCCCTGTCTTTCATCTTCCCCTCTAGTTAATCAGAGCTGGCGCTCTGTTATAATAATTCCCCATGTGGAAAAGGAGAGGCATGTCCAGCAGCCTTTCTCCTACATCTGCCTCGAGAATGTGTAATTTATTATCTTTCAGAAATGGTTAGAGCCCCTTCTAAATCAGCTCTGCAAAATTAGCAAGGCACCTTTCTAAAAGCTTGTGTTCTGTCCAGTTTAGTGAGTTTTGGTATTTTGTTGAGGTTTCGGTTGTTTTTTTTTAGGTAGCAGAACCCAACCCCTGTGAAACAGACAAGATCAAGGGGACAAGGTGTCCATCCTTAGAGGTCTCTAAGAATATTTTAGTAGTTAAGAGGGCTGTGAGGAATGGCTTGATTAGAGGTGACTTTGCCATGAGGAGGAGGATCACTTCTTTATTTTAACATAGAATCACAGAATGGTTTGGGTTGAAAGGCACCTCAAAGATCATCAAGTTCCAAGACCCTGCCTTGGGCAGGGACCCCTTCTGCTATGCCAGATTTCTCACTCATGCCTGTGGATGGTTCTTTACCAAGGAACACGTTCAAGATTTTAATGTTTAAGGTCATCTCATACCCTAAGCCAAGCAGATACTTGTTCTGTACAATAAATTGCAAGGAACAATGGAAAAAAACCATGGTTTTCCTGCTGCTTCTCTGGCAGGAGTGGGAGTATAATTTGGTTTCTATGACATCTGCTTGCCTCTGGTTGCCACCTAATTGTTGCCACCATAAATGTTAGCCACTTAGTTTCTTGATATTTCTGCACATTCTTTTTACAGAGAACTGAAGACATCTTTTAATAACTTACTTCTTCAAAATTTCTTTTCTTCCTACAAGTTGGAGAAGTTGTAATTCAGGTGAGGTACATGGGAAAGTAGTCAAAAATAGAGTAATCATTTTGAGTTTTAAGCATGTCTGGATAAAACACACAAAAGAACCCTAAACCGAAAGACTGCTCTGAGAGGCAGCTGATCTAAATGCTAGGGTGCAATCCCACCTCTAAAATACCGAGTGTCAGAGCATTGAAATGTTTCATTGGAGACACAGCAAATTTCAGCCTGACAAAGCATATGGATTTTATATAGATTCATATCTGGTAGGATTCCAGGAAGGAGAAGGATCTGAGAAGAGCATGTTCAGCCACATGTTCCACTTGATGGTCGGTGATGCTTTTAACAAGAAAATGTGTCTCAGACATCTGAGGACATCAGAACTTCCTTCAACGTAACAAGAGAATAATTTTCTCATAGTCATTTTATTTTGCATTTTTTATCATTCAACTACACATTTTGTTTTCAGTTGTTTCTACAAGGAAACAAAACAACAATTCAGTTGTTTTTACAAGGATATTTTTGAACACTTTTGAAAAGATTTAGATGGGGGTGCTCCCAGCCTTATTTAATTTTGAATAGACCAGATTTCATGACATTAAGAGAGATATTAAAACAGTTTACCCTTAAACCATAAAAGGTTCAATGCATAAAACAAAAAAAATACAACCATCACCTTAATGATCTTTCAAAAAAGAAATAGAAATACATCTGGAACTAGAGAAACATGTACAGGAAACTTAGCTACCCATTCTCTCACTGCACTCTGTTGGTTTTCCAGTTATATCTGTCATCTTAAGGGAAAAAAATAAAACCAAAGTAATAAAAACCCAAACTCAAACAAACAAATAAAAACCAAAAAGAAAGCAAAAATAAAAAAGAAGGGGGAAAAATGAGAAGAGAAAGAAAAAAATAATAAGAAAAAAAGTATTTTTAATAAAATTCCTATTGCAGAATCAATACCAGTCTGGACAAGAGTGCTGAATTCTTCTCTGTCTCATGCATCATCAACAAAATTGTCAGTAGCTAAGCTTGCTTTGCAAGATCCTCTTTTCTGGCAATGGCTCAATGACAGAAGAACATGGCTTGATTTTCATATCCCAACTTGCAGCTGTACTACTGGCAGTCAAGGGAAAAAAAATAAAATTGTGTTTTGATATGAATCAGGCACAATTGATCTGAAATTCACTGTAAGATTCTAAAAATGGCACCTTCTAGACACTTTTCTGATACCTTTTTTTTTTTAGCTTAAAACTACTTTTGAAGAGAATTCATGCTTAAGTTTCAATGACATCTGAAAAAATTACAAATTATGGTTTGGTTTCTTAATTGTTTGTCTGTATTGAATTTTTTTTTTAAATTAATATATTAGTAAAATCATCCTAACATTTTCTGTTGAAGGAAACATTTCTGCTAGGGTGAACACCTCTCTCTTCTCTGACATTAATTTCATTTCTTAATATGATTATTCCAAGAAATTGAATAGGAACCTTATCTCTTTGAAAGTAGTTAGCTTTACGTATATATATATATTTATA
>VXAX01000689.1:1030913-1070977 GCA_013399835.1 Leptocoma aspasia | reverse complement strand
GGAAGGAAGGAAGGAAGGAAAAGCCTTGAAAGCAATAGCTTTTTCTTTGTGTCTTTATATCCAATAAAGTTCATAGCCTCCTGAAAAGCGGTCACAGGTGATCTATTTCCTCTGGTGATGGCTGAGCCAATGAAAGAGCACAGGCTGCACATTATTTTAAGTTAGAGGAATTTCTAGGCAGCCTCTGAACTTTTTCCTCTGAAACTGTCTTACTACAAAAGGTAAATGGTTCCTACTGCCTCAAATATCTAGACTATACCATCACAGACTATACCAGAACTATATCACTGATGTCTTATTTCATCCTGAATAACACCCATCTAAATCTTAATTTATGTCAACGAATATATAAATGAATAGAAGCTAAGAGGGTTCACCATTTTACAGATGGTGCATAAATAATCAGCACTGAACCTCTGTCTTCTTCTCTGCCTTGTGAAAAAGATGATGACATTAGGCATTGACCTATTCGGAGAATGCTCATACTCAATTCCTTAATACATGCAAAATGGTTTAAAAAAAAAAAAAGAAGTTGATAAAAAGTATGACAGATGTGCAAAATTTTATAAAAGACAATTTGAGCAGGTAAGTGAACCTGCCAGAATCTCACATATTTTATAATTTTAAAATGTGAAAGTACCTGCCAATGATTCACTGGAAGTAAATCTTTTTGTTGCCAGGACCATTACATTCTGAAAATAAAACATTTTGGGTGTAATGATTTATTTACAACTATCTTACTGTTTCATCTCAGTCTCATAATACTAGCTATTGAGTCACAGCCTGAAAGTAGCAAATGGGGAATGATGGACTTATGAGTGTGGCAAGCAAGGGTTTTGAACCTCTCACCAAGTTTCTTCTGACTTCAGGCCTTGTTATGATTAAAGGTTAATGTGTCTTGATAGCTAGAGCACATAAAACCTATTCAAATCACTAGTGTATATATTCTTCTGTATAACCTGCTCAGAATGCTTGACACCTAATTATGTGCTAAAATAAGAGTGAGATGGAATTGCAGAAACTGTATAGAAGAAAATGATCCCATCTGCTTCACAATAGGCCAAACTGAAGAATTGAAAGTAGTGCCTAAATCATGGCCAAACTCTCACTAAGCATTCTCTTCGTAAACAATTTTTTTTCCTAAGGCACAGTAAGTCTCAGTTATTTATACTATTTCCATTAAGACACTTTTTCTTCTTTTTTTTTTTCTCTTTTTCAAAAGATACAAAGAGAGTTTTAATCCAAACGTTATGGCTGCTCTAAAAAATCCCAATTTAGGAGTCTGAAGACTTTTGCTGTATACAGATATTTCAAGCTGCTTATGAGATTAAGCAAAAGAATTTCCAGTGGTTTTGATCAGAAAGCTGGGACAACAGAATTGCTTTTGTCTCTAGTGTGATGTCTAGTTTCTGCCTCTAATTAGCATTACTTAGTGAAGTAGTGGTTTCATCATCTTAAAACCAAAGATGTACTTTTCCTGCACTGTACTGCATATGGTAACTAAACACTGTCAATATGCACACTCTGGGAAAGCACAGTACTCAAAATATTTGTTCATATTACTTATTTCTTCAAATAAAACATAATCTGATTTCATGTTATTCACAAATGCTTTAGCATAATTTTTGAAGAATGTTAAGAACAGTTGGTTCCTAAAGAACTTTTTTATGTTCATTGCTTAGCAATAGGACTGACACAAGGTTGTGTGCTGTGCACACACACACAATTTCTAGAATGACAAAGTGGGGAAACCAAGACTTTAATTAAAAGGCTTTAATTTCTTACCTGGCTTAGGGAGGGGTTTTTTTGTCTATGTGTTTTCTTACAAAGAATGAATTAAATATGCAGGGAAATTATGTGACACTATGGAAAAAAAAAATGAACATCTTTTTCTCATTTTCTTAATAATTAATTATACTTTCACTAAAAGGAAAGAAACTTAAAAGTGCAGCTTCTAAAAGTAATATTTACAATCCCTTTATTTTTTATATTTCTCACATATTTCTCCCCAGAAGCACAGCATTTTAATTTTTTCCAAAAACAATCAAATTACCTATTTTTTTGTAAAGCAAAACCATAGATCATATTATTTAAATATTGCTTTCAGGAAAACTATAATGTTACTCAAGCTGTAATACAGTGCAAATACAATACTTTTTTTCAGTTTATTGATTTATTGAATCAGTTGCATTTTCAGCTCATCTCTGGTGGTGTTTCAAAGGTTGCATATATTATAGATAAAAAAATTTTGTCTTCCAAGGCTCAGTTTCAACCTATGGGCTCCAGTCACAGCAGCTATCAAAATAGCAGAAGGTTTTGATGTGTTATAGCCATAATCTCAAGTGACAAACATACTCCATGTGCTGAAATTTCTCCTTAGGGCAGATACAATACAGATAAACACCTAAACTACTCTCGTAAAATGATTTTTGTGATTCTTTTTTGCAACTTGTTTCTAAAAACACATGCATTTAAAAATAGTTGTGACTCTTCCAAGTAGCTCCTAGAAGTGGGAGTCATCAGATCCTTTCAATCTGGCAATTTTATGGAGAAGTATTGTTTACCATCAAATTCTTGCCACTCTACTGACTGTTTGCCAGTTTCTGATTAAATGTTTTTCTCACATTCCCTGCTACAAACTGACCCTTCAAAACAAAGAGGTATTGTGACATAATCTTCTAAAGAACTGCAATCAGGATTTTCCAGTAAAAACAAAATATTCCTATAATTAATAATTTTATTCTATTTTAATGCACATAGGGATAACTATGTCTTCTGAAGGACAATAATCATGACTGAATTTTTTATTTTGATTGTGGGTTTATTCTTCTTATCAGTCATTGTAATATAACGTTGCCACGATTTTGCAGTCAAGAAACCTGAAATTAATTCTAAAAAGAGATTATCAAATACTTCAAAACATAAACAATCTTCAGGATGTTTTTAAAGAGCTTATTTCCAAGAAAAAAAAATCATCTTCAGGGTTTTTTTCATGCATTTTACAGATATCAAGTTCAGAAAAAGAGTGAAAGCCATGTGGTGAATAACAAACTTTGCTGTTCCAATTTTGAATTTTAAATATAAAGTTGTGGGACAAACAATAAATAAAATGGGTTTATATTGTAAAAAAACTGTATACTTCTTAAAATAATATCATCTGTTCACAAGCAAGGATCAAGCATATTAAGACCCAGATTGTCAGATAAGCTGTTCTTATGAGCTATTCACCCTACTCTCTTTCCTACAGTATAAAAAAATGAGCAGCTTTTTTTAGGATTAAATCAGCATGAATTCTGCCACATAATCCAGTAGAAGTATTGTTTCAATTCTTCTTAATATAAATTCAGGAGGTATGTAAATATATTTTAAATTTTAATTCTTCAACAGTGTGCATTCATTATCAGAATTTCACTCAAATCAATTTTTTTGTTACTGAATTTAAAGGTATGACAAAACCTCCTGGGTACCTTTCCCACTCCATTTCTGAGCATAGCTTCCATTAAGATTAATGGCTGTTTTGTATCTAATGGGAATATATATCTTAAGAAACTGATGTAGAAGCAAAAATTTTAGTGGAAATGATGAACAATAGAGGTCATGATTACAATAATTGTAGAATGAGAGATTTAACAAGATTCTATGAAGGAAATGTTCCTTCCTTTAAACAAAAAGGCCATATGTTGACACTAATCATATTGAGTAGGCCTGCTGAAGTTGATATTCCAAAGATTTCATCAGGGACCATTTTCCAGACTAAGACTTCACTTACTCAGTATAGGCTTAGCTGTATTATTCTCAGTTGCTCAGTGAGGCTGGGCTTCATCAGTGTTGAATAGCTGAGTGGGCATGGAAATTTCCAAGAGCAAAGACCTAAAGCATCAGGTTAACATGAAAGATTGTTACAAAAGCTGGCCAGAAGTTTTCATGGCTAGTACGAGTTTTCAGTGCAGATGATCTAAATAATACAATTATATAAACCACAAATATGAAACAATTATGTAAATCAGAAATCATTTTTGGCATTAAAAGGTTCTTAAATTATAAGAATATCCATGCCTACATGTATTCCAGAGTAGTATTCTCCTGGGTTTTGTCACTGACAAACACTTTGGGGACTAATTTAAATTATTTGACTTTGGAATGAAAGCCCAATATGAGGCCATTGGGTCAGATGCAATACTGAGCATAGGGTCTGATTCAGGCTCTATGCAGCTTAACTATTTTTAAAAGGCACAACTCTAGAAATAAAAAGTATATTCTAAATATTTTCATTTCTTGAAGTTAGAAGAACTTTTCCTGTTTTCAGCCTTACTTTTTAATCCTGAAGGCATTTCTTCAGTGTGTATACATTTATGCTAATCATATACTACAGCCATGGGTTCCTCTATCAATATGAAATGTTTTGTACTTGCTGTTTTTGTGCATCTTGTATTGTTATGTGCAATATACAAAATAATGTGTCTAACTATGCCATTTATGCTTTTGAAAGAAAAAGCAAATTACTTACTGAAGAGAATGGCATTTGCATGCATGTGTGTCAGCTTTCAAGCCATTTCCCTCTACAAAATATTGCTTTCTACACTTAGAAAATGCATCCATCCATCAGTTACAAACCATTTCAAAGCACTTTATGAATCTACAGAGCAAAATGTACTTATCTTACATTGGCAGTGTCCCAGCTGTTACAAAATTGCTATTGTCCTAATACTTACAAGGCAATTTTAGCATCAGTTAATAATTTTACAGGATAGATAACTTCTAAAGCATTATAAAATGACAGACATTAAACAATAGCAACTTAGCATTTTTTGAAACAGTTCCTGACAGCTTAAAAACTAAAGTGATTTTAATGTATAGTCTATGCAGTTTTAGTTTCTCATTGACAATTCCTTTAGAAGATAAAAATGTGAAAAATCCTTTTAAATAGTGGGTGAAAGAATAAAACAAATTTATCTTTAAAAGATATTCAGTAAAAATCTCAATTAGGAATAATGCCTCAAATCTTCCTGTACAGATAGTAGGTGACAAGAATTAGAATTTATTTAGGCAGGAAAAAAAATGATGGTATCATTTAATGGTAGGGTACCACAAAATAAAAAAGGTATATCTATTCATTAAGTTTAATACAAAAAGGAAAATACAGTGAACAGCATTTTATATAAATCAGTATGCATTATTTCTTCTCAAAAACTGTTTTCTATCAATCTTCGTTTAAGAGCTTCAGTTAAAGGCAAGTTCTACTTAAATTGTTACCTTTATCTTTCTAAGTAGCCATTATGGCCAAAGGTTCATTTTTTGGTTAGACATTTATAATTTTCCTAATTTATAGTACAGTCTGTGAATAAAAAAAGATCTAATGATGTGTAAAGTGTAAACTGTTCTAAACAAATTAAATTAATTTATATTTGAGGTATTACTTTGGTAATAACTCAAAGGAACCTTTTAAGTGCAACTAATGTACATCACGGTGGCCCTTTTTGTCAAAGTACTTATTAAGTTAAACCAATTGTACTACTTGCTGTCGTACAGCACAGGTAATTGACCACCTCATCAAATCATAGCAAAAAGAATCCCTTAGTGCCTAATTACCACATTCTTCTGTACTATTGAGCACATTAAAGCAATGTATTATGCTATATACTTCATTACCCAATAGTAATAGAAAGTCCTTGTACAGGAGAAAGGAGTTCTCATGGCAGTACAACTATTTTAAAAATTCTGTCCACTTAACTTTCAAAACACACAGTATCTTGAAGACTAGTTCAAACATTTATCCAAAGTGAAAATTTCAATTAATATTGCAGTTCTGCTTTACTCAAACACCATGAAATTCAAGAAGTCTGCAAAGTAAAGAACAGAACTTAGGGCTCACCAAAGGAAGTGGTTGAAGTGCATACTCCAGCCAAGAGGGAAATACCCATTTACCTTCAGATGTTTTACCTAATGAAACACTATTTTAAACTTCTTGCATAGGGGTAAAGCCTGCAGAAGTATGTCCAAATGTGATGGGAGAAAGTGGAATTCCCTTTTCAGAGAATCCAAGCAAACATGTGCTGCTGTACCCACATGAGACAAGGCTTTCTCTTTCAAACTCATGCTTACTTATGTGAATGAGCATACCCTTGGTGGTTGACTCTCACAAGTAGGACCAAATATGCAACTCAGCACAGGCAGGAGCTCTGAATTTTGCTGAAGTGGGCTGAAGACAAGGATCTCCAGAAGAGGTTGTGCCTATATGAGGGACAGTTTTTCAATGAGCATCTTTGTGAAAAATTACATGTCATCACCCAAATTCCTTAATAGTCACTCACTCTAAAAGAATCTCTTCCTTTGATGCACCCGGCTCATGTCATGAATTCTGGCAGCACAAGATTGCACTTATGGCTACATCTCATCTTTGTGATTGTCAGGAGACTAAGACCTCAGAAACTTCAGCTCTGGGAAAAAAAATGTAACTACAATCTCCCACTTTCTTTTTTCATTTCCTGCAGAGGTTCTTGAGACCCAGCTGCTACCTTAAAGTTATATAAAACTTCTAAACCTGACCATTTTTAATGAGTGTGTATTTACAGAGACACCACTTCATTTTGAAATGAAATAACATGCAGATACAGCTGCCATAACAATTTATTCTTTTCTAAATTACTGTAGATTGACTCATCATCCAGTGATACCACATGGTGGTAAATAAAAACTGATGACAATAACCAAAATCACTTTCTGCCCAACCATTCTCTACCAATACGTAGCTACTAGTATTTTGAGTTACTGCCAAGCCCCATGATTTCTGGACTAACAGCCAGTTATCTAAGAACGGGGAACATAGGAACCACCAGCAAGTACCTATGAGCTGCTTTCAGCCCCAGATGTTCTGACATTCCTCAGTCCCTACTTTAGAGTCACCATAAAAAAAAAAATAAAACCTGAAAGGCTCCACAAGACTTCAAATTGTTCATCTTCTCTCCAGATCATTTAAAAAGAACAAGAAATACTTTTGAGGATAAGATACTTTCTAAAAGCCCCCTTCTATTTTCTATCACATCTTCACCTAGATAGAGTAGCCTCAGTGTTGCTCCAGAGAAGATTTCATTTTTTCAGACACCTACTTCCTTCTTTGTAGGGATTTTCTAAGAGGCTTTTAGTCTGGCTGTGCTGAAACCATTCTGGCTGTATAAACCATATTTAAAAATTTTCCTAGCTGAATACATTTTCAAAACAGGTTAGGTAAGCTGGTTTTTTTCCCCCAGAAAAGATAAAAACTAAAAAGTGAGATGACTTTATGTACTTCTTTTCCTCCCCAATTTCAACTATCTCTGTAGCAGATTCTACATTAATAATTAGCATCTGACTCATGGCTTCAGGTAATATTCAAGATTCATTACTCACCAGTAGCCTGGTAGTTTCTGCATTTCCATCACAGAATATTTATTCTGTCCTGTATATATGCTATATCGCAACATTTATTCTTGGCAGAAAGCATCAATAGTTAATTGGTCCATACTTAGTATCTCACACAGAAACAGTGACATTTTGAAAAATGTAAATTGTAGAGGAAAGGTGTTGATAAAATATATTCTAGAAATAGCAAACAAATTGATGTGTACTCCAGCCAACCATTTCAAGTTCCTGAAAATGACTCTTTCATAGAAGCTAAACCTTTGTAGGAAAGTCTTTTAATGTTCTCTCATAATAAGAAAGCATTACTCTCTCTTACACAATGCACAGGACATATTACATTTTTTACTGGGTTTTTTTTATATTGCCAGCATTTCAAGCGAAATGAGTACTGACACTATCTCTTCTCTGCAAAAGTTAACAGTTTTAATTCTACCACGAGGAACAGCCATTCATTAAGTCACCAAGAAGGCAGGTAAAGGCAAAAGATGATAATCAGAATTATGTGGATATCACAGGGGAAATGGAATAATTTGGATGAAGCAATGTTTTCAGTTCAAAATTCTAAATGAGCAGTTGAAATCCATCTGTTAGCACCTTTATCCCTATTGTTAAATGGCTGCAAAAATCAGAAATCTGATCACCAAGTAAAAATCTATTTGTGCACTTAAAAAAATAGCATAATTAGTATCTATTCATATATCAATGCATACATTGATACATTTAAAATGACAAAATAGTCTAATATGTAATTAGAAAGCTTTAAATGCTCAGATTGTCTTTAGTGTTTGGTGAGGTTTTTAAGGTTTTATATGCACATTTATCTGCATGTTTATATGTATAAATTAACATTTTTGGTTATGAAATAATTTCTAGTCAGCTATATGTATTCTAATACCTGTTTAGAATAAGGCACATAACTTGAGATTGAACACAGTTGGATAGAAGAAAAAAATGTTAAAGTCTTATCTATAATTTGAAAAATTTAGCTTCTTTAAAACACTTTCCCTCTAGTGTTAACAATTCAGGCATTATAAGGATAAGCTACATACCAAAAATTCAATTTTTTGTCCTAATTGAAATTTTCTTATAAAATATACTCCTTTTTTTTTCTATAAATAGGGATGGGCTGGTTGCTTTTTATTGAAGGATATTTACTGGGAATTCTTTTCACACTTCTTTGTTGTAGTACTTGCATACCATAAAAATTGAATAGATCTTAGAGCAGAGTTTGATTCTATGAAGATAATCTTAGCCAGTCCCACTGTATTAATTACAGAAGTGAAGGCAAGATACACGTTTAATAGCTTTATTCTGATCACTAGCAATTACATTCTGATGCTACGCTTCTTTATTTAGGTTTTAGTCAGGTTTATTCTATGTTTATGTTTATATAAAGGAAACTTGTAGCAGACAGTGCTCAGTTTCAACGTGATCTCAATTTAACAGGAAAATCCATAGTGTTCAATGTAAAATAAAAAAAACACCAAAAAAAACCCCATAAAATCCCCACCATGTTTCTGTTCTGTTGTAAAATATTGCAGAAGTTCCTTTGTGTATTGGTTATGACTTGCTGATGTGTTCCTCACTTTTCCAGTGTTCTGAATGCTTTTTGATGGTGTTTTTTAGGAGTACCTTACAGGACCTTCTGTTTCTTTGATGTCCTTTCAGCTTTTCCTTCAAGACAAATCTGTGTTTTCTATGTGTAAAATCTATATGTAAATATAGTTAGAAAATTTAATATCACATTCTTCTAAGACTACATAGGTAAATATTCACAAAAGCATGAAGTCTCATCACAGTTCAAAATCTGCCAGACCTCTGCTTATCCTGACAGGACCAAAACCAGTGGTTTTCTGTTTAATTTTGTTTCAAACCAGGATGTCCAGGAAAAATAAATAGAAAAACAAGTTATTTGGGGTTTTTTTGCCTACTGACAATCTAATTTTCAAAGACGAGGGCCGGCTATATGCAATCTGAATGTGTACATTAATAGAAAGGAAAAAAAAAATCACAGAATTATTTAATGGTTTGGGTTTGAAGGGATATCAAAGATCATCTAGTTCCAACCCACTGCCATTAGCAAGGACACTTTCCACTAGACCACACTGCTAAAAGCTCCAACCAGCCTGACGTCGAACACTTCCAGGGAGGAGGCATCCACATTTTATCTACATGATTCATCATAAAATACACATGGCAGAGGGGTCTAAATCACACCTACAATGATTGAGGGTTTGGGGTAATTTTTTTAAATTTTCTTCACATCTCTTTTTAATTGTAATCTTTGACTTAAAGTAATGTAAAAAGATTTCCTGAACTGGCAAACTTGTATTTTCTATTTTAAGGTACAGTAAACTTCCAACAGTATGAATGGTGCATGCACCAAGCCAGATGGCCAAAAAGAGGCTAATGACCTGTACTATGGCTATATGGTGGCTGAGACCTGGAAGCCCCATATATGAGACAGTGACTAAAGGCACCACAGGTCACAGTTACTATTTCCAACAGCCAAAGTTAATTATTTGGGCACTGGAGTATGAACACCATGGTATTTTTCCTATTCAGCCAACAAAAGCAACAAAAGGCTTTTTCAAAACATTTTAAGGTCTGTGCAACTAAATATATAAATATAAATAAAATTTTATCACAAAACATTATGTCAAGCCAAAATATTTATATTAAAAAAATAAAACTTATGATGTGATTCTTTGGAAGAGTAGCTTACAAAGGTTGATTTGGTGTTATACAGTCAAGTAAAGACTATGGCCTTATCTTGACTATGGCCAACTGAGTAGAAATCTAGATGAGTGGCTTAAAAGAAGGTATTGGCTTTTGCTGGATGTCTCTAAAGCTATACAGAAAGTTGTTTTTTGAAGGTTTCCCAAGCTGGAAAAAGACTAAGCCTTTTACAGACATCCTATTATCAAAGATGCATTTCTGACTCTTCATAAACACAAACTGGAAACAGAAACTAACAGTTGTAAAGTCACAGAAGCATTAAGATTGGAAAGGTCTTGGAAGATGATTGAGCTCAACTTTTGACCACACACCACCAATAGCACTAAGTGCCACACCCAATCATTTATTGAACACTTCCACACATGATGACTCCACCACTTCCCTGGATGGCCTGTTTCAATGCTTACCCACCCTTTCAGTGAAGAAATTCTTCCCAATGTCAAACCTGAACCTCCCCTGGAGCTGCCTGAGGCCATTTCCTCCCTCTTATCACAAGATGCCTGGGGGAAGAGGCCGCCTTCCACCTCACTACAGCCTCCTATCAGGAAATTGTAGAGACCAATGAGGTCCCTCCTGAGCCTCCTTTTCCCCAGGCTAAACAACCCAGCTCTCTCAGCCACTCCTCCTGTGACTTACTCTCAGACCCTTCCCCAGCTTCATTGCCCTTCTCTGGACGTGATCACATCTCAATGTCTTTCGTGTGGTGAGGGGCCCAGAACAAAACACAGGACTCGAGCTGTGGCCTCACCAGTGCTGAGTACAGGGGGGCAATCACTGCCCTGGCCCTGCTGGCCCCATTATTGCTGATGCAGGCCAGGATGCCAATGTCCTTCTTGAGCATGTGGGCACAATTATGAACCACACATGAATTCAGCATCTTAAATATCAGAACATTTACCAAGTCTACACATTCAGTAAATAAAATTTTGTTAGTTTTTTTTTCCTTACTTATTTAACAATACTGTTCTTTCATTTTGAAACTGAATGAATTCCTCATATTTGCAAGAATTCCTGACTGCAAATATCCTGTCCATTACATTCACCTTCTCCTTCATGAAAAAAACATTGCACATTTGTAACATTAACTCATGAGGCCTTGGGGACAACCTGCACAACTGGATAAGGACCTCCACTGCCTACAGAAAAGAATGAATTAGCTGGGTGTTTCCTGACCTCATAGAGGTACAGCAGCAGACAACATCCCTAAATTGGATCATTGGGAGGATACCTTTAGTCAAGACCATCTGCAGTGATAGAATTCCAAGAGTCAAACTGTCAAAGACAAAAGTCCTGCTTGTGAGCTCAAACTTTATCTGCATCCTATGGGTCTTCTTGTAGCCTACTACGGTTCACCTCAAAATTCAGTATGAGTGAAAATGCCACAAAGAAATCCACATAGAAAAGTATGAATTCTGAATTGCCCTCCTCAGGAGGGAACAAAAGCAAACAAACAAACAAAACAACCAATCAACAACAACAAGAAAATACCACAGTAAAAACATTCTGCTTAGCTTTTATTAGAATTGAAAGAGATTCAAAACAATAAAGCAGTGTTCTACAAGTGGCCAAGCAGTCTTTGCAAAGTAATGAGCTCCACAGATTTCAGCTTGTAAAAGGCGCTGGGAAACATGTAGTCTTAGGCCCGTGTTTTATGGTGAATGCCCTTTTCTTCTGAGAATAAATTAAAAAATAACAAACAAGCAAGTAAGAAACACAAACCATTCCTTGGGGCCAAAAAGAACTCAACTACCTGATAAATCAACATAAGAAACTTACAGATTTCTAAAACCGTTTCCTGAAAGTGTACTTTTTAAAATTTTATGTGTTTGTAAAGAATTGTGTTACTTTAAAATTTGCCTTTGTTTCCTTTCTTTTATTTTAATAACAAACTAAAAAAAAAACAAAACACAGAGAAAGAGGGGAAAGAAACCTTTAAACTAGTGGCATTTATTTTCTATATCCATGTAATTTTAACTGCCATGTTGACTAATTCAGCCTAACCAAAACCCCTTCTTTCCACAGGAAACAGGGTGTACAGAAAGGCACTTGGGTTCTCTACAGACAGCATGGAAAACACTGACGGTCAATACTATGCAATATATAACAGATAATTATGAGCTGAGTGTCCAGATTCTAATCAGTTTGACAAATGTCCACAAGTGTCTTCGGTCTATTTTATATTTTCACTAAGACAAGGCAATCATACAACCAGACAATTCCATCAGGGAAGCTTGTTAGCTGCTTAGTCTGTTAAACCCTGGTTGCCATAGCATCTAGAGTTGAAAAAGCTGCAGATTGGCATGAAAAAGCATGTCGACAATTGCCCTGTCACAGCATGCAAGCCAGGTCTGCTCAAAGGCAGCACACTACAAGTTTTCTTTCCCAGTTTGCACTACCCCATGCTGTTTAATAATATCCATTTACTGGTATTGGGATTGATCTAGTGCAGTGTAAAATCCGCATCTACTGAGATTTTGCTTTTTCACGTGGGGGAGATTCTTTAACAAATAACCACAGAACAATTAATTTATAAAGGAAGTATTGTAAAAATTGTAGGAGGCATATCTGATTTAACAGAGAAACAATCTAAACTCTTAATGATCAGATCTTTAGCAAGCTAATCAGTTCAACAAAGTTTAAAAAAAATAAGTGCATTGTTCAGAGGTTTTCAAGGAATTTTGTTGCTGATAGGGAGTTTCATCAAACATCATAATATACTACTTTGCATTTGGTTTTTCTACTATGAAAAAACTCTTAACATTTATTATGGATATATTTTCTTTTAATTATATGTTTTCTATAATTAGATAAATTATATATGCCAAAATTAGCAAGAATTCCATTCATAAATAGCATATCATAGGAATTAGTGTAAGCAGCTGAATAGCAGCAGAATAATTTTTTCGGAATAAACTTATTGTGTAATTTTAATATAAGTGGCAAAGATTATTAGTAACTTCAAAGAACCTGCCCCTTGAAAAAGGATATTTTGGTAACATATTCATATTTACTCTTGAATATGGATCACTACTTAATAAAAAAGTTCATTAGTCAGCTTCATCAAAGTGCTGGGGTTACAATTTTTTTTTTAAATAGCACATAACTAGTGGGCTTTGCACTAGTGTTTCCTCTCAAAAGTTTACACTTGGTTTATTCACTTTCCCTTCCATTATCGCCTTCTAATCTGTTCTGTCACTTCATTTTACTTTTCCTTCAATGCCACAACTGAAGAAAATCTCAAAACTACATACCCAAGAGCACAATTTAAATGGCAAGCCCAAGAGGATTCTAGCATGGATCTTTTCCCACATTTACCAGTAGGTTTTTTTTCACTTTTTAATCTATCAATATCATGCAGACATGTTTTACTACAACTTTCGCTATCAGTTATTTTATCCTATTCATTACAGGTCTAGATAAAGAATTAGAGAAAAACACAGAAGTTAAATCGTTCAGTAAAATTATCAGTCTATTACACAGTTCATTAGAAGTAAATATTTTTAAAGGTAAGTTTCTAATTCATGTTTATGATCCTGATGACGGAAAACATCACTAAAATTTTTTTTTTAATTTAGTTGAATTTTTACTTTAAACTGCCATGTAAATTGTGGAAGCAGCAAATCTTCAGTTAATAACATATTTTATCTTAATTTTCTTTTGCCTTATATATTTAATATCTGTCATATTTGCATTTTCTTTTAATTTTCTTCATCCTTGTACTGAGTTTGCAACTTAACTTGAAATGAAAATATGAAATGTGACTGGATTTTTGCACAGGTTGAGTTCAGAGAAGATTATTTTTTCTTTGAAATCTAATTGTGTGCATTTATAGTTCTTGCTTTTTTAATATTTAGAATATTTCTGTCTATATTTTATTGGGAATTTTCAAGCATCTTAAAATTGATGAATCTATAGCTCCCCAGATGACCTCACAGGTTACAAGATGCTATCATTCAGAAAAGTTAGTTGTAGTTTATTTGGTTTTTGACTAATTAAATACTATTTATTAAAACAATTATGCATTTACCTGCTTCAAACCAAAACAAAAATTTTTTTTGGTGCAGGACCTCTTAGAAAAAGAGCAGATTTTTTAAGACTGGATAAAGGATAAAATTATCAGCTAAATAAAGACAGTCCATCATATAAATAAATCAGCAGCAGAATGTAGCTTAGCACACAGATAAAGTTTCTGGCACTTCATGTTCTCCTTATGATGTTTCTCCTAATTAAAATAAAGAATTTCAGGATGATTTTTCAAGTATAAAACCATGGTTCTTTTGGAAATTGCCAAAAGAAAGGTGGTATGCATCTGTGAAGAGCAGCGTTATCACATTAGAGTTCAGAAATAAGGCCCAAGTATTTTCTTCTACTGATTTTTGCATGAGCCTATAAACATGCATAATTCTGGATAAACAGAGGAGAGCACAGCAAGAGGAAGCCTGAATGCAGCTGTGCTTTCCTGGTGACTCAGTGGACTCTGAGGAGTGCTGGAGGGATGTGGTCGGAGCAGTTGGCAGCGCACGGACACTGCTGCCCCTCCCAGCCCTGCCAGCCTCTGCCCACGCTGTGCCACCACGGCAGCGCGACAGCACCTCCAGGGCAAGGTGGCTGAAAGGCTCCAGGCTGCCAGGAAAATCAAGGAGCAGGTCAGCAACGTTCCTTCGCCAGAGTGGACATTTTCTGCAGATCCTCAAGCTGTGTGAGAAAGAGAAATAATCTCCTTTGCTCCCTGAATATCCTTTCTTAGAAGGGAATGAGGCCATCTCTGTGGGCCATCTCCTTACACCAGCCTTTGCAACCTCCTGAAATGGGCATATGCTGATACGCAAAAGCTCGAGTCAGAGTTGTTATATTCCATCTGTTTGCAACTGATTCTTCCCTGACATCGCTGTTCCTACCCATAGTGATCATTTTAGCCTAGCACTTCGAGTTCATAATACATAATCTATTGTGCATGGCTACTGGTTAGCAAACCTACACCACAGGCTCACGTTGTGCCATGGAGGCACTGCAGTGGGTAGTAGAGAGGAAACCTGTCCTGTGCATAAGTTAGAGATGTCTACAAATTTGAAGTCTCTGGACCCACTCAGGATCCTTGCTTTATTCTGGTACTGGTGTTTGCCTATTATTCCTAAGGAGGTTTTCCTCCTTCCGTGTCAATTTCTTGAATACTTCTTCCATGCTTTTAAATGTAAACAAGAATTTAATGTGCAAAAAGCCCCATTTGCCTATTTTTAGTCTAAATTTTCTCTATTAAAATGAGTAGTGACAGATTCTCACTTTGTTAAACAATATACAATTTACACTAAATATTTTCATTCTTGTTAGGACGCTTGTTTAGAAACAGGCTTATACCTTTTTGTCTTCTAATTAAAGCAAAAGGAAGATTAAAATAGAAATTATCACACTTGAACTTCACTGACAGAAAAGAGTGGTTTAAAATAACAGTAAATACAGAGCTTTTACAGTAGATGTGAATGATACTGCAAGTCAAAGAGTTCTTTAAAACTCCCACTGCAAATTTTCTCATAAAATAGATTTCTTTTTCTTAAATCTAAACCTTTTCTATGGTTACTGTGAAGACAAATAGCAAAATAAAATTTGAATAACAGGACTGTTCCTACAGAGCAAAAAAAAAGGATTGCTCTGTAGTAGCTTATATTTTTTCTGTTACATTTTGCCTTATTGTAAAATTTTCTTCAGATGGCTGAAAGGACATTAACTGCTAGATAGGCATCACACTGATGTCTCCATGCTGTAGCTTACAACCGTGAATTTGCTACGATCTGTTTAATCATCAGTGTATTGATTTTCCTCAGCTTTCCTTCATTTTAGCCCCATAGCAGGCTTCTGTAATTTCCTTTGGACAAAGTGTAACCAAACTGTGCTAAGTGATGTTGATTTGCAGGCAAAAGTAAAGGGGTAAATATAAATTAACAAGCTATAAACATTTTACAAGTGGCAAGTCAATAAAAACAGTGTCTGCAGTTCTTTAAAAAAATGATTTGAAGCAGATTGTTAACAAAGGTGTCCAAAGAAACTGACATGAGTCTGAGAATAATTTTTGCGCTTTGTGATTAAGAATTGATCAGTCTAAAAGCCTCTGATGCAACTGAATCACCCATAAGCTGCTGGACTGAAAAGGCTCAGCAGGGGCTGGTATTTGTTTGTTAAACTCCCATGATTCCAAGTAGATAATTGGTCTGTGAAGTTCATGACAGAATCTGAATTTGCTTTCTTGCTTCCCAGCTGGCTGAGCACTGGTTTATAGACTTCTGTGTACAAATTTAGCCAGCAGCAAACCTCACATCTTTAATGTAAAAGGTGTTTTGTTGTGTTTTTCAGGTGCTGAGTGGAAGGCCCACACTCCAGAAGCTCATTAAAAGGGCCAAGTTACAGTACAGGTTTATTTCTGTCACAGCGTTTCAAAAAACAGTGACAAGGATTAATATGTTTCTTTAGTACTGGAAAAAGCCTGATATGATCCCTTGTGAATTTGATCATCTGTTTTGTTGCCTGTATACGATTCAATCTCCTATTATATCCTGAAGTTACAGCTGTAAACCAGGGCTGATAAGAATTCAGAAAACACTGCCAGAGCCTGCAGAGAACTAATTGTTTTATTAAGCAGCATCTTGTTTATTTGCCATTTATTTCATACGTCATTCAGAGAACAAACTCTTCTTTAAAATAATAAAACATTATAAATCTGCTGTACATTATCTGTGACAGGCACTATATTGTATAAATATGTACAAGTAATGGAGTTAAAAAATCTCTCAAACTGTTACTTCTATTCTGTTGTTGCTTATGAATAGCTATTTTTGAACATTTATGGAATTCCTTCCAAGGCTTTTCATAATTCTGACAGTAAGCTCAGATCTACAGATTGCCTAAAAATTCATCTCCATCTGAAGACAGAGCCTGACAGTGTAATGGTGTGCTCTGGCCTGATCTGGGGAAAGCATCCGTAAGGAAGTGCTCAGGAGATCCACAGCGGGCCCCTCCTCCAGGAGCACAGGTAGCCCCATGCTGAGGAGGTGCTCTGTGAACAGTGCACTCTCCTGGACGATGGGCAGCAGATGGGGGCACAAGATCACTTCTGACAGAGACTAATAGTCATGTCAGAGATCCTCAGGAACCCTGAGCCAGCACACCTGAGAGTCATGGTGGCTTTAGCATTGCCTCTGCTACCTTTGTGATCAGATCCAGGGGATGCAAGGAATTACAGGATGCTATCTTAAATCACAACACAGAACAGATGGGCTTCACTTCATATTTACGAACTACCAGTACAGTGGGATCATTTCTGGGAGTAAGAGGGAGAAGACTGAAGGTCCACTTTCATTTACTGAGGATTTAGGTAGACAACAAATAATGCTGTCCTTTAAAGAAAACTTGCTTCATGTTCAACCCTGAAGCAGGGCTCACTGTCTTCCTCACTCACATGTAGTAAAAATCCTTCATATGGCTTCATATGGTTCCACTGGTTTCATGGGAATATTCTCAAGAAAAAACCACTTAATCATTGATACTGTGGGTGGAGTTTTGATTATTTGTCTTATTGCTGTGATTCATTATCATGTGTGTGAAAATATGTTTCAGTATACCATAATTCAAAGCCCACACCCTTAGAAGGGTTTAAGGACTGAACATAATCAAACAAATATATAGAAAAGATATGTATTTTACTGTATATGTCAGAAATTAGACAATAAACCCACATTTTCTTATGAGTAGTTCTTATTTCTAATTTCTAAAGTGCCACACCAGCATTTTAACCCACCATTGATTGTATATGACTGTCTGTACACAAGCTAAACAGACCCTTGTTTGCAGCTGGCAATTTATTGCCCTTCTGCATTACAACAAAGAAACACAAAATGGTAGCCAAAGAGAAAACTGCCAGTCAAAACACTCTTGCTCTCTTATTCACACTGTTGCTTTCTACCTCCACACTCCATTTTTCTCTAACAACAAATTTAACTTATGAATGAGAAAGGTTAAAGAAAAAATATTTAGTTGCCAAAAACATGGCAAAAGTATTATAAAAAGATCTGTTACTGTTAAACACTGTATGTCCTTAGAAAAATGCTAGGAACCACAAGAGTTACACTTTTATCTAAGAGGTAGCATATGTGCCATATAATACATATGTTGCAATCACAGCAACTTATTTTGCATGAACAGCAGCAAACTCTGAAAAAAAATTGTCCAGTGCTCAAATGAAAGCTGTCATCATGTCTTCATTTTAAATATGTCTTCAGAGGAAAAGCATTTTTGTATATTTTTTCTGAAGGTTGGGTTTGGGGTTTTTTGGACGACGACTTATTAGCATAAAAAGAGAAGGACCTTTATATTTTTCTATTATAGGTTGTTTTGAAGAGTGCCATAATGTTAACATTTTAATGCATATATAAAAGCTGGATTAAAATAATTATTCTTGTTCACACACTCTTATTTCTTTCTTCCAGTCATCACTTAAAATGAGTGTTTGTGTTAACGTCATAAGCGATACTAAACATGTATACCCTTTAAATATATTTTATCCAGTGATTAGCAATTTGTACAATCCCTTCATCTACAGAAAGGAAATCTAAAAATGTCCTGGAAGATTCTGGTAATTATAAGTTCTGTAGCTAAATCCTGAGTATTAAGTATTCGACACTCTCTATTCTGCATGACTGTTTACTGTCCATTTGTGCCATAATAAAGCTGTTTCAACCCTGTCCTCATATGATTTGACCAGTGTCTTCATTGTGGCTCTATTTTACTAGCACTGTACCTTCACATAGCAAATCCAACATCTCTGTCCAAGACTTCTGTCCCTTTTTGGACATACAGCTCTCCCAGGCCATTCCTCAAAAACAGGGATGGTCTTACCTAAGGTGGAAAACTAGAAAAGTAGACAGGGCAACAAACTGTCCAGAGGGCACAGTAGTGGAAAGCCATCCATAGACCCTGAAATCTAGATCACTGTTTCCATACATAAAAACATTAATTAATCTCAAAAACTTGCCACGCATTAAAACCAGACAGATTTCTCTCCATATTCCTTCTATTAGAGCACTGCATCCGGAGCCTTTATGCTGCCAGCAGTGATGGCAGATAGCCCAGCTACCAGCCTTTGCAGGTTACATTTGCTTCAGACCTCAGACAAGAATGATTGATGTCAGTTTTCAGGGAGGTCTTCCTCTCCAAAAAGCATAATGGCAGTGATCATAGAGTTTTAAGATTTGATTTATTAAACAGCATTTTGATTCAAGTTTGTGTACTATAAAAATTGAGCACAAATAAAACTAGCAAAGACAAAGTGTATCTCTAAGCATTAATTTTATGCAATATTCTTATAAAGTAACACCAATTATCCTGAGCTAGAGGACAAGTGTTTTTTTCCTAACTAGACATGTTGGTACACTTTTAAATATATCACTACTCGCTCTTAGTCTTATCACTCTGAGTCCAATGATCTAGATCCTCAAAAGGCATGGGAGGTACTTGACTTCAAAAAACTGTGCCCTAAATTCCTGTGATCTCTAATAGACAGTGTCTTAATAGCTAACTGATAGCTCATCATAAGTTTTGCATTTTAATTCAAAAGCTAATTTTCCCACCTAGCACTCTTACATAGTAAAGAAAATTAAACCCTCTCCTGCCCAGCCTTCAGCACAAAAAAAAAAAAAAAGGGCACAGCCACCTTACTATATTTGAAGGAACTATATAAGAAAACAGGTATTTTATAAACTTTTTCTTAGGATTGCGTGTTAATTATGCTCTGCTGATTCCCAGTATTTCCTGGAACTGAAATATTGGGTGTGTACTTTTTTTCTTCTGAGTTACACACAATAAATATTCCTAAAGCTTCTGAATTTCTCCACAATATTCCAAAAACTCAAGGTTGCCTTTTCTGACCACAACAAAGCAGCATGAACACCCTGTCCAAAGATTCCTATCTCTTTGTTCTCAAACTGGGGAGAGAACAATTAATATTTCCAAAGAAGAAAATCCATTAGAAAAATGTGAAAACACAATGCATAGGTAATAATAGCACAATTTCAAGGAAAAATAAGGGTATGATACTTCACAAAGAAAGGCCTTTCAGTTTCCCGGAGGACAAAGACAAGCGTACAAACAAACAAAAAAAATTAGGAAACTTTTCAAAGGAACTTTCCAAATCCTTTCCCTCACAAAAAATAATCAATAAAAATAACAACCACCAGAAAAAACCCACTAATTTGGGCTATTATAATGGTCATTATAACAAATTGGAGAAATTATAATGAATAATCTCTTATTAGAGATTTTGATGGTAAACACAAATTGACTTCTGAGAAAGCTACCAGACATTGTAACTTCATATAATTTTTCTCCTGGCTGTTTACCCATGCTGCCTTCACAGTCACCACAGTCTCAATGACACATAGAAGCATAGAGCCAGGATAGTGACAGGGGAAAGTACTCTGTGACACGAGGCCTCACTCCTTGATCCTTTAAAGCTCTTGAAAGCACAAGCATTACCAAAGTGTTGGCAAAGTGCTAGCAAAGTGTTGGGAGAGCTCACCAGAGGGGCAAGCAGATGAAGAGTCCTCCACTGACAGGCTACACAGCTGCTCTTTAGCCACATCTCTGTGTGTGAAATACAATCTCCAGAGCTTTCACAGAGCCTAGCTGCTAAACCTACCTATTCAAAGCGGGCAGTGGAGTGAGACTGAGGTTTTATTCAGTGCTTAAATATGAAAATGACTGCAATATGCATCATGGACAAGGACTTGGAGAAGAGTAACTCCAATAGATCTGAGTATTTGCACACATACACGTTCTATTCAAAGCATCTGTATGCTATAGAGTGTTATCAGAAGACTAATATATCCCAATCAGACAGGATTTATTTATAGAGAACGCTCTTTTCGCAGTGTTAGATGCCTCATTAACTTGATTCAGCTTGCACACAGCAAAAATATTCCCTCCCTCTTCAGATTTTTGATATGGAATTATAATTTCTTGTTTCATTTGTTAAAATCCTTTAGCTATGAGGACATTTCAGAAATGCTTTATTGCACGTGACTTTTTAAAATGCCGAAGTATTCATTTTGACCAAAAGGCTCTCCTTTTGATGATTTCCTCTTAAGAGAGATACAGAGAGGATTGTCCTATTTCTTCTTTTCATTTGCCTCTTCCAGAAACCATTAATAGCCAACATTTGATCCTCCTACACAAAAGTTCATGATAGCAAAGTTGGAAGAGTGGGTTACGCATCGTGCTATGAACTGATTATGACTTTGGTATGTCACTGCTACTGTCACTATAAAGCTGAGAGAAATTGTACTGTAAGAATTTCATCTAAATGTAAGTACAGTCTTATTCTGGAAGATTTAGGGAATCTACGAGCTTAGAAAAATTGGAGATTTTTTAACCCAGCTTTTCAAGTTAGTGTGGAGATTTACAGGAGGTACAATCAGAACCTGTCCAGGAGAAGCTGGCAGAAGAGTATAAGTATTTTTTGGTAGCTTAACATTTTTCTCTTGTTTCCATAAAGCAGAAAGCTCCAAGATCCCTACTTCCCTGGTTTCAGCTCCACAGCCTGCTCTCACTTCTGATTATAATTAAAGACAGAGCAAAAGGAACACATGCAGAAAAATATGTGAACGAACAAATGTATTGAAATCAGTGAATTTGAGTCACAAGCTTACCCAGCAGACAGGGTCTGTGTCATGATTAGAATACAACAGGGATTAGGAGCTGGGAATGCTATTTTAAAGAAATGAATAAGCAACATGTTCTTTAGTAGCTGCAGTTCATTTGCAGTTTGATTTTAAACTACTGGTATCAATTTTCTTCAGTGGATTACTTATTGAACTCTTCTATCTTAAAATCTTTCAGATCAATTCAACCTCCTTTTTTAATATCTCTTACAGGAAAAACAATGTTTACACATGTTTGAATCATTCCAATGGCAAGCCCCATCCTCTATTCCAAACCATTTTATATTTTTAATAACTGAATATAGAGAATTCTCTTTTAAGATTGGATTATCGAGTTTCTTTTTGAGCACCATATGGGAAGGTGAGATGAAAATAATTCTTTCCATCAATAGTAGGTTTGTGCAATGCTGCTTAAAGATTCCATTCTCAAAGAATCTGTGCAAAAGAGCCTTCATTTTTCAAAACATGCTAAATATGAAGTCAGTTTTAGAGTCAAGAGCAATCTGAAGACCAGTTATGTAAAAAAACCCACAGAATTGCTGAATGCTGTGATTTTGTTGCAAACAGTCAAGATCATTTGGTGGTTTATTAGAAACAGGAATGAAAGTTATGAATTTAATTAAATCTTATTTATTTTTTAAAAATTCACTTCTATGTACTACAAAAATAGATGGGTTAAAGATCTTGAAAATTAGGCCTGAATCAATGTGAGCAAAAAGAACCATAAATATATCTACCTCTAATTCTATGTCTGGCCCTGCCTCTATTATTACCTTTCTCTCTAGTTATGTATCCATTCTTTCTCACTCTGTTCAAGTATATCTCAGTTTTTAAGGCAATCTCATGATTTATGCACTCACTACATAGCTCTTGAATACTTCAAATATTTGCATAATATTTCTGAATCCAAAGGACTTTGAAACACAAAAAAATATTACAGAGTAATGAGTTATCAGATGTGCTCTGCTCTGTGGCAAAGATTGTCTGAGAAATCCCACAGCATACATGATAAAGATCATGAGGTAGTTTGAATTATCTTCACAGTAATCATAAAGGCTCAAACATTTAACCTGGAGCAGCTGATGCATGATAAATCAATAATTATGCTAATTGTATTTCAAAATTACTTCTGCTCAAGCGTCTTAAGTTAAAGAAAGTTACGTGAACACTACAAGTACTGTTTAGAATCATTTGTGCTAGAAAGGAAAATGATTTGCAGTATGCCTTCCATCAACTTTCTTGGTGCCACATAATTGGGGGTGACAGGGATTTCTCAGCCTTTATGTACCCTGGTATGACACAGAATGGTCAGGCCAAAGGCCAACTTCTTTCTAAGCAATATGAAAATGTTGGAGATGTCTCTTTTAGCCAAGCACGTGTGTTTGATTTCTGTCTCTAAGAATGCTTTTTTCGTATTTTGGCAATACATCCATACTACATTTCTGCCTGTACTTTCTTCCTTGGTGCATTAATGCTGATGAGTCTCTGCAATTTCCTCCGTGATGAACAAACCTGCCATTAAAAACACTGTTTAACCTAAAACACATAACAAGCATAAAAACAGCAGCAGTTCTTAAATGAGCCTGAGTTTCCATGGAGGTACTATAGATCTTACTTGTGTCTTAATTAGCTTCTCTACTCTTTAAAAGTGCTTTCTGGCTAATCCGATGGTCTACTCTACTGAGTACAGACTGGCTTTATAAGTATGAATTCCTCTTTCTTCCTGTATATCATGACTGCACTGATCAGGATGATGAAAAAACAGAATCTGCAGTCTGCTGATACAGCCTTCATGCAACTGAAATGTGTTGGAAGGTGGTGGTAATAATAATAGCAATAATATAGAGATATATTAGAAAAAACTCCATAATTTCTCCAAACTGTTAGATATAGAGACACTAATGGTATTTTTGTCTCTTATAGCTCCCTAACTAAAGTAATCTTAATTAAAATCTTAGCAGTGAGCTGTACAAGATGGCTGCAATCAGCTGTTTAAATTAATAAAAGACATTATATAAATTAATCACTAAGTCTGTCTACTAGGGTAAAGTTGTATTAAAATCCATATTATTGCTGCATAAAAGCCAGCTACAAAGGACAGGGGTGAGTTTCAGAAGCCCAAGTGAAATTTTCTTTTTATCCTCTATTTTCATCTGTTTACCTCCTCAAAAAATTATCCCAATGACATAAGAGCCTCTGAGTCATATTTTCCAATATCTTCTTGTATCTGTATATACCTTTTTTCATGGCTCACTAGAATTATATTCAGCATGGCCCAACCTTTCCAAAGGATCACCAGCAAGATTTTTAGTTTGCACAAGTGTACTTGAGATTCTTCTGATACCTGATCAGCTCTGATATAAGGGGAGGTTCCACTAGGTTTGTAATAAAAAAATTCTATACACATGCTCTTTAAACACTGGTTAAGCCTCTCCAAAGAACTCCAATTATCCTCAGTTTACAAAGAATTTTTTCTCATTTCTCTCTTGATTTTGATTAATTTCTTTTTTATCCTGTCTCAGCTTCAGATTCTAATGTTTTATCTTGCCATGTATGGTCAGATTTTGCAGTATTTTTATTAGCAGTCCAAAATTACTTATGTCCTTACATATACTTCCCTTGTGACTTCTCTTCAGAATAGATTCAGATAATTTTCATCAAAATGTGTATCTCCTTGTCTTCTCTGGAGCAATGACCTATCATTCTGTACTGCACCAAAGTAACTACTGGAGGTCAGTATCTCTGTTTTAATCACCATTAGAATTCAAAGTAGAATCAAAGGTAGAGTCTTTGTTAGGTGTGTTAAGCTATGGTGAAATTATTCCTCCTTCCTGTACTGCAGCCTAAAGCAGTAAATAAGTGCCAAGAACTTGGACAACATTCACCAGAGGCATTCAAGAAACAATGTGGGAGTTCAGATAGACAGACAGATAAATGGACCTCAAAGAATCTTGTGTTGATGTGGTGGTATTCATGAGCTGAAAGAGCAGCCCCCACACAGCCTGAAGTGAGTCAGGCTGATTATAAAATGCAAGAGATGCAGCCTCCCACATCTGACTCTAAACTCCCATTTGCTCTGCTAAGAAAATTTCTTCATTTGATCAAATTCGTTTAAAGACTGTTAAACATTTCTGTGGTCAGTGTGAGACAGACCAAAGTATGCTCAAGCCTTCAGACAATACTGCTTACTGGATTATGTTGGAAAAGATTTTTTGAGCCATCAGAGTGCAAAATAATTTTAAAAGAAGGACATGAATCAATATGTCTAAGCAGCAGAAGCAGACAAGGGGGCCAGAAAAATGCTATGACAAAAACTGCAAAGTATCATTTGTGTAGAAAACCTGGAAGAAGGATGTTTCAAGGGCACTTGGATGTGGAAAGGTAAAGAATTGCTCAGATCTGGAGGAAACAAAACAGAAACCGTGGAATGCTCTGATTCATGACCTAAGCGGAAATATTTACAAGCATGGCCTCCCTATATGTTTTGTCATGTTGCCATTAACAGTTTTCAGTAGCCATTCTCCAAACTGGAAAAAAATTAGTATATTCAAAGATGTATTAAATGCAGGCTGAACAGCAAGATTAAGTCAGGCTGTACTTCGAGGAAAAGTGTCAGAGAGCAAAAGTACTTCACTCCCTTTCCACAGATGAGAGTGAAAGGACATCACAGACATAGTGCCAGAAGACGTGAAGTACAAGTGAAGCAAAAACAAAATAATCTTTTGATTACTTTCCACCCCCCAGGTCCAGTTTAATGACTTCTGAGTCAGAACTGTGGTTAAGGCATCACAGTCAGCTTCTACTGCCATGTGCACTCTTCCTTCATAGTGACTCTCACTGCTTCACATGTAGTCAGTCTCTACCTGCATGCATACAGGTACAGCAATTTAGAGAAAATTTACTATTAAGGGCTGTATAGTATTAAAGACAGCAATGGCTGAAAAAGTAACTAGCAAAAAGGAGATGTACTTAGAGACATATACTTCTGTAGCTCCTAGTCAAATCTTATTTCAGATTCTGGTTTTTTCTCATTTCCATTTAATTATGATTTTGGATTGTATCCCTCTAACTCTGTACTTCATTATTACCACAGCATATCTGGGCTTTTTTGAATGGCTCTAATTGGCATCCTTGCTGGCAGTCTCAACAAAGAGGCCAAAGTACATGGAGACTGAATTGTCACCTTCTTTGAAACTGTCCTTCTTAAACACGGTGGAGACATGCTGGAGAAGCAGGGTCTGTGACCACTGGTGATGCCAAAATGCTAACTGAAAGCAGGTTGGACCCCTTTCTGCTAGCAGACTACCAGCCAGCCAGGAGCCAAACTCCATTCCAGGGCCCTTGCACACAGCAGTTTGCAGGACCAGAGAGCAGATGAACAGTGCACTTCACCCTTAGAGGCCTGTGAATCTCGTCATTTTTTAAAATTGTAAAATGCAAGCATACAATTAAAATATAAATGTCCAAATACCTGCTACTTTCAGATTCTGCTGCAGCATAAATTGGATGAAGTCCCATTCATATTGAAATGTAAATGCAAAACATAAATTTAAAATGTTAAAAAAAAAAGGATGGCTTGGAAAAAGATAACGCTTTTCCTCTGTGTAGAAGATAATGATACAATATTCAAGTTTTCCACTCTAAAGGTAATATTTTTTGTCTAAGTCAACATACTTTACCATTTTTAAACTTTTCTCATCATATTTTTGACAGCAGGTTTTCCAATTTTGACAGCTTTTAAAAAGTAATTTTAACAGACGAGTGATTTCTCCTCTCAGCAAAGTCAGATTATGTGAAATGTCAATGTAAAAACTATATACTGTGACACATAATCATTTTTTCATTGAATTTACTTATTAATTTTACTTGCTATTGCTAATAAAATATAAGTGCTTAGCTAATTGTGTTGCTTATTTAAATTTTTTAAAGGAATATATTTTAAAATTGCACTTTTTTCCTGACTGCAAAATTTCTGAGGCAGCTATAATTTGTCACCCTTCCAAATTATTTAAAGAAGAAGAACTACTATCACAATTGATATTCCCAGCTGAGAGGCCAAAGAATGAATCAGCAGGGAGAGGTTAAACCAGTCTTTCATCTGTAAGGGTGGGCTGTTTGATTTAAAGTTTGGAGCATATCTGCAGAATTTTACAGGGAATTTATTTTAGAAATGCGACATGTAGTCCATAGAAATCTGCAGATTATTGCTATCTATGTTATCAGTTGGGTGTCTTTGGTAAGAGTGAACTCAGCAAAGCTGGGGGGGGGATCAAAAAGGGAATTTACAGTTCAAAGTTTGCATTTCTATATCAAACTCAGTTCAAGTGAGGCATAAATTAGTTGGACCAATTCCTGCCTCTGAAGGATTACCGTTCTACACCTAAGTTTCTTTATTTCTATACAATTAGTTTTATTTGTAATTGTCTAGATCAGAAATCCAAAGGTATTATCTATCTCTACTCTGTAAGTCTAAAAAAAGTCAAACAACTCACACTCTCAAGATCAGTACCATAGGCACTATAAGTAGAGTGTGTCTTCAAAGCCTTTGGGGAGTAAGTCAAAATCATGGGTTCACTGCACTTTCACACAGGTGTAACAAAAACTGGAAGGCAATCCCAGCATAATTCACTTTCTTTATTTGTCCCGCTTCATCCAGGAAAATACTTTAGTGCCTAAGAGAAAGTACATAGACAAGAGCAAATTTATAAGAAATAAAGATTTTCTATCTTTATTAACCTTAAACCATCAACTAATCTTTTGAAGCGAGGATTACGTCTCACAGGAAGAAAAAGTCTCAGTGTCACTCCCTGTATTTAAAGTATTTCTATATCAGCTCAAATTAAGTGTCATTACAATCTATTTTGTATTCCATTTTGATCCATCCACTTCATATGTCACTGGGCCAAAAGTATGCTTGCATTTGAAACTGCTGACAAACTCAACATGATGTAGGCTGCTCCTTCACAGCATTAATATAAAACAGTTCTAAATCGAGCAATGTTCAATTATCCCTGAAAGTACAGATGACTTAGTTCTTCGTTAACTTCATTGTTTTCCACTAAAAGTGAAATGTGCTGTATGCAAATTAAATAATACCAAGTGTCAGCACTTAAAAGAAATGCTCATTTAGCTTCAGAAGAGGTTTTTGTTGCAAATTTTGTTCATTTATTTTATAAGAAATTGTGTTTGTCTTAATTTGTTCCAAACACAATATGATTGTGAGACACAGTGCCTGCTGGCAAAGTTGGAATTGCTGTCAGCAGGAAATGGCAAACTAATAATAAATGGTGGTAAAATATTTATGTTATACTTTACTGGGAAAATGAATGACGTTTTCTATTTCATTCCTTCTTGAGACAGTACACAATAACATAGTTGTTTTCAAAATAAGTAGATAGGATTCTAAACTCTGTGGTGGCTTATCTTGTAACCATCAGCTGAAAAAAAAAAATTTATAAAAATAGACCCTTTTAGTAGCTCCAATTTAAGAAATTTTAACTGGGAGTACATAGTGCAGTAATTAGTAGCATCTCACATTCAATGTCATTGGACACTAGTCCGATAGATCAAACACTTGTGTATGTGGCCTGCTTACTTAGTTGCTCACTCATAATTTTCAATAACACTGCTGTTCTCATGCAGGGAGGGGTGGTCCAGAGCCACTAGATTACTCTGCAGGATGGTGATGTTCAAGTACAACACTGTGTTTATGTACTCCCCAAAGTGTATCAAAGCTCAGATCCACAGAAATAAAAGAAAAGTCAAACAAAACAAGCATTAGACTGCGTAAAATAAGGTATGGACAAGGCAAACAGGTGAGGCATTGTTTAGGTGGCTAAGGTAGATCAATATCTGTGCTTGCAAGCCAGGAATTCTGCCTGCTTTCCTCTGGCACTATGCAGATCATCTTACGGCCTGCAGACAGACTGTCGCCTAAACCCAATTGACAGACAACCTATTTCACCCTTGCAAAAATCATACCCATCTTCATTCTTGCAGCCCATGAGGGATAAATAAAAGCCCCCCATGCCCATGGAACACTGAAGACTAGGCAAAAGCATCATTTCAGCTACGTTTTTTACTATTCTATTGCAGCAATTTTCTGATGGAAGCAGCTAAGCTTTCTTTTCCTTTGGTTTCCAACAGCAAGTCCCCACATTTTGCCTAGGCTGGCTTATGAAAGCACACTGCAGTAGTCTTTCAGGATTTGAAAAAGATTCCTATGACAGGTGGATACTGTTGCCTCCTTCTCTTCAAATGATCTGTTTATTAACAGAGATGTTTTTTGATTTCAGACAGGCAGACATCAAGAAGCTCCGACTGCATATAATGATAACAAAGATCACTTAAAATATTTTTCCCTTCAAAAACATGTTTTCATTTTAAAAAAATTAAATTTACATATGGTCAATTTAAAGAACTGCTGAACCTCTTCAATAAAATCCTGAAGACCATGAAGTGCTTAATTTCCAGCACCAGAGCTTCCAAAGGCAAAACCTGCCTGCAGGGGTGGATAAGCTGCAATTTATGCCAGCTTCAGTATTGGAGAGACCACTCTTGCAGCCTGTATCTCTTAGGTCTTCGACACACAGTATCATAATTTGAGATTGGAAAAGCAAGTGAGGATAAGTAGAGCTTTTTAAACCCTTAGAGAAAACTTAATTCTTGCTTTTATTAAAGATGTTGGTATAGATACTCTTCAGGTGCATTCTGTTCACTTTTTAAATTTAAAATCTCACACTTTTTCTCTCATCTCTGAACTGATTAGCTATTAAAATATCATTACCATTTCAAAATAATGTCTATTTCCCTATTTTAAGGAGGTAAAATATTCAGCTTTAATCTCCAGAGTGGAAAAGGTCACCTTTGTAGACTGATGACTATCATATCTCCAAGTAATGAGAACAAGTGTGCTTTTCCTCAGTGCAACCACCTTAGTTACTTTTATATTGCAACTATTTTCCTGCCTTACCTTTCTTTATGGTAGAGGAAATGTAATTTACTTGTCAGATTGAAATGTTTGATATAAATCTTTAGCCTTTCTTTCAAACAAGTATTTCTGTAACATTATATTACAAACAACTGGCATGTTTAATTAAACAACTGCTTTATTTTCAGCAGAAGAAGAAGGTATGATTATATTAATTGAATAGTAGGACCTATGACCAAATTTAAAGAAAACATTTTCAGCTCAACAAGGAGGTATGATTATCTTAATTTCAAAGCAAGACGTGACTAGAACTGAAACAAAATGTTTCTCTCTGTCTTTACAGTTATTTAAAAATATTTTCATTGAAAAACAAAGTGAATAAATGCAATTTTAAAAGCATCTTTCCATAAAAACTCTTCTTTCAAATCAGAAGCTGGCTAAAAAATTTAAATCAGTTAAATAAAAGTCCTAGGACAATTGATTTCTGTGATGAAGTGTGTTTTAAATGAACCAGTTTTAACATGTTTACTAGTACTTTTGAATTAAAATACTATGTTTCTACAAATGCATGATAGTAAATCTGCTGTATAATTATAAGGTAATTCTTGTACCTATACACAGAAGCAATGCTTAAGTTCACATAGCTTGTTCATATAAAAAGTCCCATTAGTAGAAGTGATTTTACCAGTATGAGTAAGGAGCAAAATTTCACCTATCTTGAATAAAAAATATTGGTTTTAAAGTTTCAGTAGTATCAACATTGCTTCTGGTTTTTATCCTGTTGTCTCAAAAATAGTTTCTCTTATTTTCAACACTTATACAATTTAAAAATTTAAGTTATCATGATTTCCTATGAAGAGAAAAATAAGTTACAAGGTGTTAATAGGAAAAGGGATGAGACACAAAAAAATTTTTTTTCAAATCATCTTTTATTTGTTTGAAACAGAGAAAAGCAAGACATACATCATTTAAAGTCTTATGACCAAATGAAATTATCAGTGAAAATGGAGAATCTGTTAAAGGAAACATATATTGAATTACAATCCTAATTACCCGTGTTTAGATATGCTTATTTAGGTAAATAGATGAAATATTTTTGATCCAGATGTGACAAATTCCATGCTGTCATTTACCTTGCAGAGATCATAGAATTTTTGCTTTTATCACATTCCCCAGAGTGCTTTTGTGTTTTCATTAAAAAGCAGTAGTTGAGAAAACATGTCAGATGCTAAGCACAAAATCCACAATGAAGCAACATGGAAAAAATGTAACAAATTTTTGGAAAAAATGTCTTTATGTCATCCTACATACAATCTTAAATGGCTTGCCAATGAATGTTAATTAGCTTTAAAGTTACACCATGACATGACTTCATGTGCTAAAGAAAATGCTTGCTTATTTGGCTGGTGCATGACCAAAGAACAAAAATTAACAGATATAGTTTTGACAAATAACTGTATCTAAACTTGTACTGGTGTTTGAGATGGTTTATGATAACTAGAGATTAAGCCAATGGTTAACTAATGTCTACTGGCAAGTTGTGGTCATTAAAGATACGATTTTTTTTTCTGAACTACTGACTTAAAATGAAGCTTATGCTGAAGTGCAAAAATGTCACTGTCTGAGACTGGAGTATTTATTTTCTTTTACAAAATCTTAGTATTTTTGTTCCTACTGTAGCTAATGAGACTCCTCAGGGATTTAATTTGAGGATATTATACTAGTTCTGTGTATCATTATCCAACATATATATAACACTTTGTAGGATGCTCATTAAGAATATTTCCAGTCACAATTAAGTTGAACAGGAACATTGTTCAAGTAACCTAAAAACTTCAATAAACATGAAGAGTATTATGTTCCTTTGTCAAATGTGGACAGGAGACTGGTTCCTTCTGATTTATTTACATTTATACAAGCAAGTGCAATATAAAAGGACAAGTCTTCTCACCCTCTCACACAGAAATTGCTGAGATGCAAGTGGAATTATTCATGAAGAAAATTAATGAAGTTTAGTGCAAGATTTTGAATTGTTAATTTACTCGGGAGGAAAAATGTATATGGGTTAACAAAGATGAATTTTTCATTTTCCTGATAATAGATGATTTCCTTAGAGTCTTCCATGACATATCTCATCAAGATTCATCATTCTACAAAGGATATAAAGAAATCAAAAGCAACTATTCACATTTGCTAATGTCTGCTGTGAAATTTGTTGAAGAGAAAGGCAAGCAGATTTTATTACTGTGTTTCTGTACAGATCTGAGCAGACACTCAGGATTAAACTGATAAATGAAAACAACTGGCTTGCAGGGGATTGAAAAGACAACAAAACTTACAGCCAGACTCTTCATGGTAGACTTGTGATATTTCACTGCAATATATCTTTCTAGCTAGAAATTTCTTCCATTAAATCTGTAAAATGCTTTGATTATTCAAGCAATACTTTTAACTAATGACTCTACTACTGCCATAATTTCCATCTCTTTACTCCCTCCTCTTTACTTCAGCCCAAATAAACCAATATATGTCATTCCAAATGTTAGTTTGCATCTGAGCAAATGTCATTTCCAAGAAACATGACAATTCTGTATCTGTTGCAACCTGTACTCTAAAATCCAATAACTTTGTTCTATTAAAATAGGTGTAGATAATGAAGATGGACATAATATCTGGTAATCTGCAGCACTCACAAATCTGACAACTCCACTTTTCAAGTCCCTGTGCTGATTCATCCTGTGTCTGAAGAGCAAGCAGGCAAATAGTTGTGTAAAAGTAGAATGCCTTCTTAACCCGCCTAAATACTGAATGACTGTGGAATTGGATCTTTGGCATAACATTATAACTTCAGCTTTTATCTTGGACGTAATGATCCTTTTCCTGCTTGACTTCCAATGTTTTATGCTATCCTTTAGAAATATTGATGTCTAAAACAAAATCTGATCACTCTGAAATTACAAGAATTGCATATAAGGAACATTCAATTAATTCAAGATTCCGTTCATATTAGTATAGCATGCTTTCCTAAATTATTTGTTTTCTTGATTTCTAATTGTGAAGAGGGTAATATGCTCTCTACTGGAATATATAAGGGTTCCTTGTTACAGGTCAGTATTTTCGTTTACTTAACACAGACTTCTATTGCCAAAAAATGGCTTATTTTAGAAAGACAGGATTTCCAAATAATTTATTACTCCTGCATTAGCCATTTTATGTGTCCCACACTTACAGCTAAGCAAATGGAAAACTTACTGCAAACACTCTGCACTGATTTCTGGCAATAATGATGTCTATAGCAATCCTGTGCCCATTAAACCATCCTACTGGCCATAATAAAACCTAGTCCATGATAGATTCTGAGCCCTAACAATTACCAAAGCAGGACTAGAAGAAAAAAGTGCACTATTTTCCATTTTTCTGAAACAGAGTGCTAACATTAGGCTTAGCTATATCAAAACAAAACAAAAAAAAAAAAAAAAAAAAAAAAAAAAACAAAAAAAAAAACAAAACAAANNNNATAAAATAAAATAAAATAAAATAAAATAAAATAAAATAAAATAAAATAAAATAAAATAAAATAAAATAAAATAAAATAAAATAAAATAAAATAAAATAATTTGGTCCCAAAACAGATGTATGCAATTTTATTACATAGAAGTGTTCCAAAAAATTTTGGTTTATTTTCAGTGTGAAACACAAAGACATCTCAAACCTTACATACTTTCACAGACTGGGAAATAATACATTGCCCTTAGGTTTACTCAAGGTATGACATTTTCTGTTTGCTTCCTGAAAACAATACAATAGTTCTTTAATAAGGAATACTTACAAAAAATATTTTTCAGCTTGAATTCGTTAGTAGTTCCAAAAGCAAGTTTCAGTTGACTGTAACTTCTATATCTACGATTTTTTCATATGTTGTGTTGACCTACAAAAATCAGCTCTTCAGTGAAAAGAAGCAGTAATTACAAACATAGCAAACCAGTACCATATATACAGATGACACTCAGGATTATACTCATTTGCTTTTTGAATAATGTCGTTATTCTGAATGTATTTGTATGATGTATCAGTTGTATTGCCTGCAAACATATTTTAATTTCACAGTAAAATATAAATTCTGAATTTTCCATTGCTGGATAAGAAGATGAGACTGAAAGGATCCATAAGGCTGCCATACAGCCACAGTTAGGCATTAAATAGATGCAACAGTAATACAGTATTGCCTTGGTCAACCCAAGTTTCTTGAAATTCAGGAAATTGTGCTTGCTGTTCCTACATCCAAGGAATCCAGTGTGAATCGATGTATGCTCTGTGTCCATGGTTCTTAAAAAAATCAAATAAACAACAAATAATCACTTCCTAAATCATGGTATTAACTTAATTTAGGATTTAGTCAAAAGCTAGAATTAAGGTATATCAGAGAACAAGAACAGATGTCACAGGTTCTTGAAATTATAATTGCAATATATTGAATAAAACTGCCAGATAATCCATAGAACACAGTAATATTATTCATTACAAAAGGAGATGGAAATAACCTCTTAGTAGTTCCTCTGATCAGATCTGGGGGAAAACAATCTTCCTCGCTGAAATTTGGCAACTGGTTTTACCTCAAAGCCATAATCATGTCATGTTAACTTTTGAAAATTAACCAGTGCTCTACTCAGATTTTCAGCCAAGGCAAGCTAGCATAAGGTAGACCTATCTACCCTGAGTATAGGAGCACAAGTTCACATAGGTTACTTAATTAATTAATAAAATATAGATTACAAATTGTCAAAACTCACAACAAACAGGAGGGTCTATAGACTGACGCGTTAACAGTAGTAAAGAATTTTGTAGCCTGTTTGCAGACAATTGGGGAATAGAAAAAAAACAGAATTTGACCAATTATTCATTCTGTGTCAATCAGTTCACTTTAGCTGACACTATACTGGAGACATTTTACATGAGCTTATCAAACTGCACTGATGTAAGGCAGGCACAGAGCAAAGGAATAATTGAAGGCCTTTTGTCGCCCTCATAATTTCATTTTTTTTTTTCTTTCACAATCATGTAGAAATCCCTTGGATCACCCACTTTGTTAACAAGGTGATACATGTCTCACCTATAAAATATCTGTGAAGCACAATATCTGCTAAAGTTTAGTCAAGAATCGCTTGTTTTCAAAGTGGTCATTGATCCACTGTTAAAATAGCTTATAAAAACAACTATTTGGGAAAAGACTTATAAGATTCTACTGCTGTTCTATCACATATTTTAGAGTTATTTTCAGAGAAAATCTCAATATTTTCAAATAATTCTCAACAATTTCAAGTAATTTTTTATCTATTCCAAATGGCTATGAAATCTAGGAATAAAACAGTATTGGTATTATTTATATTTCTACATAAAGGAAAGATAATATCCAGGACTGGCTTTTAAAACTATTAATGAGCCCTGGCAATGCGAGAAAGAGATGGATTAGGTAGATGTAATGAGATATGATTAAAGGGTGTAGGCACTGAAGGGTGTTGGAGAAATTCTTTTCAGAGGGAGTATAATTAGTGTCTGATAAAAGTACTTAGTAGATAAGATTTTTGAAGAAGAAAGGTTAAAATAAACACATACCACATGACAAACCTGTTTAATTTTTTTCTTTTGGTTCTTACATAGTCAATAAACTGTTGATTTTTTATACATAAATAACATTTGTTGAATACTTGATGAAACCCCACAAGACAATTAAAAGGGTTTTAATTGCAAAAGACAGAAAGCAAAGAAAATGTCCTATCACATTTCCTTTTGCTTTTCTCTTTTGATTTACACAACTTATATAATAACATGCAACCTTTTCCTGAAATTAAACAAACAAATGGACTTCTTAAAAAGCAAGATTTCTAGAAGTTGCTTAGCAACTTTCAAATCACTTTTTTATTAAATTGGAAGCTTCTTCTCCTAGTTTAGTGTCTAAAATATGCAGCAGCCCAAAGGAGACCATCCTGGCCACCTTTACACAAGTCCTGGGCAGAGATGCTTCTTTGTCCATTTAGACAACAGTATTTTGCATACTTGAAAATAACTCTTAAAATGAGATATCAGGCCTTTAGTTTTCTACTTTTAAGCACGAACCTCCAACCTACAACTGGAGTTTGGATTTGGAGTGACAAATCTCAGTCCAGTTAGAGCACTCATAGAAGAATTGCAGATAAACATATTTGATACCTACGGAAGGGAAGTTCACCATGTGAACTGACCATGTGAAATATGAAAACCTGAAATAAAAGCACATGCTGTGTCCTGCACATCTGGGGATTCCTCAGTAAGGGAGAGCTACCATGTCATGGTCTCTGGTCTCTATTTACAAGACCAGCAATGGTGAATTCCCCTTTGTTGCCTTGTTTTTGACACACTGTCTTTTCTACAGTAATTCATTGCAACAGAAAAATGTTTAGGACTTCATAGAATCATAGAATGGTTTGAGTTCGAAGGGGTCCTAACCTCTTTCAGTCTGAAGCCATTTCCCCTTGTCCTGTCATTACATGCTTGCATAAAAACTCCCTCTCCAGTTTTCTTGTAGGCTCCCTTCAGGCACTGAAGGCTGCAATTAGGTCACCCTGAACCTTTCTCTTTTCCAGGCTGAAAAAACCAAATTCTCTCAGCCTTTCCTCATAGGAGAAGGGCTCCATCCCTCTAATCATCTTGCTGGCCCTCCTCTGAACCTGCTCCTGGAGGTGGATGTCTTTCCTGGGCTGCGGACCCCAGAGATGGATGCAGTGCTCACGATGACATCTCACCAAAGAAGGATAGAGAGGAATTATCACTTCCCTCATCCTTCTCATTCTGCTTTAGAAACTTTGAAATTGATAGCTTTCTAGGCTGCAACATTCTGCAGTATTCTGGACTTAAAGTATTTCAATTGTCCTTTCCTAATCAAGACTTCATGAAGAAAAGCATTGGTAAAACTCAGCAGTGGAAACTCTAGCCTGACACATGGCTTCTGAAATAGCCCTGAAAGCTAATTCATGTCCATGTTCCAAGAGAATCAGCCTCACCATGGCTGCTTCTTCACATTCAGTCTCAGAGCAGAGGAACTTACTTTGCAGTAGCAGAGCAGAAAAGCAAAACTGCAAGGCTGAGATCAGGCTTGGCATGGAACCCACATGCTGATAGCACTAGCTTTACTTCAGTGCAGAGGAGTAAATCAGGATCATCTTCCTCATCCTCAAAAAGTATTTCTCTTAAAGGACTGCCACACATCAGGAGCAGATTTTCTTCCTCCTTCTGTGTACAGGAGTGTCATAGATTCTTATGTCAGACTTCCTGTTCCACACTGCGCATGTGGAACTCAAGCCTCTACATGGCATAGAGGGTGGTCCCACTTATGGAAAAATGCACAGTTATACAGAACATTCTCTAAATCATTGGCCAAGTTATTTAAGTGTACTTCTTAATCAGTACATAAACCAGTTCCCACTGGGCACATAACCTACCCAGAGAATATCTGAAATTCCTACAAGGCACTGAGCTCAAGTATCTTGCAGAAACTGCCCCAGAAGCCTTATTGTTATCAATGAGCAAATAACCAAAACAAATAATAGAATTGGCAAAAAGTTCCCATCCCTAATAAATAAAACCCAAATACATATATCCAGACTTGAGGATTATTTTCATGAAGATAGGTATGAGCAAAGGGAGCGGTGCTTTTTGTGATATTTTATTACAAAACCAGCATCTTAAAAAGAAAGAGAATAGATCTTTTTGTCTAGTGACTTCAGTAATTTATGCAGTTCCTACCAATTCATTACTAATTAATTAATTAATTGTGAGATTTTTAGCTCCTCCAAACTTCAAGCAGATTTTCAATAGTAGTGAATGAATTCTAGGTGCCAGAAGGAAGTTTCAAAGTCACTCCCAACCAATAGACCTAAAGGAAGATTGAAAAACTCCTTTAATTGGCAGTACTCTGTTATTTCTGAAGTGTGATGATAACACTGTAAATCAACATTGTTCAGCATCGTCAACATTGTTTTTAATACTTCTTTTTCAGCTTCAGCTCCACCAAAAAATCTGAAATATTTGATTTTTTAAATGAGCATACCAAGGTAGTATGCTCATAACTTGGCTTATGTTTTTGTGAAAGTATCAATTCTAAAAATTTAGAGAAGAAAGGTGTTAGTTTATCTATTTCCTTTCAATGAAAGGGTTACAGATTACATTAATCTCGGGGGGGTTTTGCAAACTTGGCATTGAATGATTAGATCCATGGGGCTTCCAACATTTATGTAAATAATCTCAAAAATCTTTTCCACCTGTTTCCATCAATCAGGAACATTTCAAGTACATTTAAACCTATTTTTCTACAGCTTTTTATTGTTAGTCTGTTTCTTCCAGTGATATTTCAGGGTCATCAGGCAAGGAGGCAAAGATTCGATGGACTCTGGTAGAACAGGAGTGAAAATGGAAATGCCAAAATGGAATTCTATTGTGTTGTAGGAAGAGAGAGTGAGGTGGTTCTTTGGAGTGAATAAGGCAGCTAGGTCTCACACATGCTTACTTGTACACACCTGCTTACACAAGTCCTGATTCCCAAGTCTCTTCCTGTAGACCAACAACACTAGTTCATAATTTCAATAGGGATCATGGTGGAATTTTACACAGAAAGTCTGGATGCCCTTAGGATCTACATTAAAACAAGGCAGCAAGCACTTTTCTGCTTTGCTTGTAGGGGCATCTGTCAAAAAACTCTTGTAGACATTAACAAAGGTGGGTTCCTGTGCTGCAAAACAGACTGATCAGGCACCCAAAGACCAACACTACTTTCTCTTGTCACCTTCCTGGGTACTGCAAGCTGTGGTCTGCTCCATCTTTGGGGTAAGAATCATGTAGGCTGGAAATCAGTAGTACCATTTTGTTCTGCAAAACACTTCTGCTTGCTTTCTTTCACTGCTGTTAGGCTTTCTTTCTTCTTCCTACAATCTTTTTTTTCCTTGATAGAGTCTCAGTGTTGCTGCTGCTGATACTGCTTGAATCAGGAACCAAGAATATGTGACTTTTCTAGCTCTCCCCTTTTTTTACAGTTTCTGCACCACTCAGACTGATGGCACAGAGTCCAAATTCACAGCTCTGGGCTTTTCATAGATGAGTCTTGAAGATGCAATACAAACACACCACAAAGAGAAAGAAAGGAGTTTGCCTGTAGGTACTCTGAACTTTTCACTGAGTTCATTTGAGCTGACAGGAACAGGATGCTATGTTTGACTGACAGAATTTACTCTAAATGGAAGTCAGTGTAGAGGAGAGGAGCAAGAGAAACATTATGAAAATCTTTAATAAAGATGGGAAAATATATCCTGTTTGAAAAGAAAACTGTGGAATAAGCCCTGCTGGTCATAAATATCTTAGGTGTTCCTGCAGGGAACTGAAACCTGTCATTGATTCAATTTTTTTTAACCACTGAGATTTTGACTAGTGTTTTCTGCTGCTTATGTGTGTGTGGTTTGATGTTCCCTACAATTCTACTACACAAATTCATTATTTTCTTTAAATATTAACATAAAGATGCTCTCTTTTACTGTATTTTCACTTGCTTTAGGATTTGTTTTGTGCTTGGTTTTTTGTTTGAGATTTGGGGGTGGGTTTTGGAGTTTGGGGTTTTTTTCCAAATACAATCAAATAGGGACTACTTCTAGGTGAAGTAGGGTTATCCTCGTCCCCTCTCCCCAAAATAAAATGTGGCTCTTCAGAGTATCACTCTCCTTTAGGAAAGTCTGTGCAATCTCTTGAAGATTAGGTATGGATTGTATGCAGGAAGAAAGTTGTCAGGGTTTAGATCAAAATCGGGGATTGGTGAGAGACAGGGGAGTGGGGAGAAAAAGAAATCACCCGGCTGATCTCAGAGACTGCAAGGCATCCAGCGCCTTCTCTCTTAGGGCAATTTATACCTTTTTCCCACTACTTGCAAGGAGTTAAAATAACTATTTGAAAAATAAGGAAAATTGTTATTCCCATAAGGCCTAAACAATACTGAGCTGAAGCTTTAGGAAAATATTGGTCCTTTTTCACCTCTCAGACGATCAGAAAATTCTTTGCATTTTCTGTTTCAGAAAACCCTAAAAATAATGGATAGTTCCTTTCAGAAATTGCCAGTAGCACCCCATTCTTCCCAGGTTTTCAGAGCTCACAGTAGTGGCTGGATAGATGAGGCCATCACGAGCCAGAGACATCATCAGTGCAGAACACTCTGCTATTTATTTAGACTCTGAAAAAGAGCCTTCTTGCTTATTTTCCCAAAATAATTAAAATGCATCACT
>VXAX01000689.1:795459-996844 GCA_013399835.1 Leptocoma aspasia | reverse complement strand
AATCAGCTTCTTCATTGCCACACTCCTCAGACGGCCCTTCCGAGCTCTCTTGCGGGGAAGAAGTCTCGCGTCACCTCTTCCCGGCAGGACCACCGCCTCCGAGCAGGGCCTCCCTCTCTCCCCAGCTCCTTCGCTCCGTGCCCTCCGCGGTTCTCGTTGCACGGTGTCCTTCAGTAAGTGGAAGCAGAGAAATGAAAAGTACTGTGATCAATTATTAGTTTTAGACCATATTTATGGACGTGTAGTAGTAATAACAGTTATTTACTTTGTTGAAACGTTTATTTCGCCCTTGGTATATTTCCTTACAATCGGAGAACCGACGTGGGAAAAATAAGCACAAATAAACTAATGCACGAAAAGTACGGTTTTAGCTAAAGGTGATCCTTCTCCTGTCTAATTTTCCCGGGTGCGTTTCTTCCTCCTGACATTAATTCAAACCAGCGAAAGGGCTAAATAGATTAATCTCTAGCCCTCAAGGCAAGCAAGAAGCAAAATAATAATTTACTTGTCTGCCCCCTTCATAAAAGAATACTTTTTTCCCCTTTTCTTCAAATCATGGATGAAGAACAGTCAAAAACCAAAGCAGCCAGGAGGGCAGGAGCCCTTTTGAGTCTCTCGAGGGTATGGCCAGGTATGTACCCCTGCTCTCTCCCTGGTCCTGTGGACTCCCTTTTTCTCGCTCCCTGCCCGAATTGCCGAGGATCGCCTTCCCCCCTGGGCACAGGGCTGCAGGCTGCTTTAACACCTCCTCACCCAGGCTTTGTCCCTTTTGAAGCTTGATAGATTCTCTAATTTGTTAGCAGCACTTCGACTGTCCCCAGCGCACAGAGGGGAATCATGCCAGAGGCAGGGAAATAGACACCACTCTGGGATTTCACAGTCTTAGTAATAGAGCTTTCACATGCACATGTTTCATACATCGCTGACATCAGGGTGACCTCAGCGAGGGGGACAGCGAAGGGCTGGGGAGGGAAGAATTAAAAAAAGATGCAATTCTACTGTGTATTTCAAGGATTTCAAGCAGAATAGTGCTTTATTCCAAGGCAACACTTCCTTGTTGAGGGCTCTTGGTCCTCTTTGAATTGCTTCAATTCTCATATTCCAGCTATTTATTTTATCACCAGCGACTGTGTGCGACAGTGCCCCAGACTGGGTGACACGTATAGCCACTGGCAAACAAAAAATGATCCTGGTTGCCTGCAAACGCTCTATAGTGAGTTGTGTGACAGCTCAGTTTGTCCCTCTCACACGGAGCAGCCGCTGCCTCCTTCCCCAGCACCCCGTCACGGTGCCTGCTGGTCTCTCTGGATGGCAAGCAGGACTGAGAGCTCTCTGACCAGCAGCCCACGCTTGTGAAACCATCCTGTCCTCCACTCATCCCCACTCTTTCTATTTGCTCCACAGTTAAAACTGACATTTTTTATGGACCATGGCACCTTGCTGTGGGATCTGCTGGGGCAAGAGCAAGAAATTCTGGAGAGGGCAGGGCACCTATAGTTACAGGTGTCAAATTGGAAATGTGTTTTTTGTATCAGCCTCTGTGACGTATGCAGTCTCCAGTCTGTTGTCTCTTTTGGGGGCAGCAACATGCTGCCATTTTCCCTAGATACCTAGTCTTTGTGCAGTGCCCATAAACAATAGATCAGACAGTATTAGCTGGAATCAGAGCCTTCAACGTCTTCCAGTTCTGTTGTTGGGGCTGCCCCTAGATAAAGTCCCACCAGCATCGAGAGATACCCACAGTCACTGCACTTCAGGACCCTTGCCTTGTGCCCTGGTCCTGAAGTACAGGGAATAGGGCCAAAGATGAAACTCGGCACCCAGCTGGACCACTGTCCCAGCCCTCCAGATCCCTCCATGCAGCACAGACCTCCCTTTTGCAGCACAGTCTGCTCAGGACTCCAGCATCAGACATTCCCAAGAAAATCTATAGGGCTGACGTTGCACAGGCTGCTTGGTTTCCGACCCTGCTCTTCAGCACACATTTTCAAACCCCTGCTCTGCCACCAGCTCCAGCTGGAGAGTTCCTCTGTTCTCTCTTCATGTTTACAGTCCTGACAGAAGGGACAGAATAAAAGAGGAAGACATTTGGTCTTTAGACCCACAGTTTTGGTGCTACTTTGGCACAGTGCTACTGCTTGAGCAGCTCTACCTCCAACTACAGTACACTTCCCACTTAGAGAAAGTTCTTCCAGTTTGTGAGCCAGTTAATTCTCCTGGTAGCTGTCCGAGATTATAGCTCTGTCTTTCAAACAAAGTAAGGCAGGTAAGTTAGAACTTTATAATCACAAATTAGTTACAGTTTTTCCTCAAGTGAACTATTTTAGTTGATTTAGACAGACCACACTGGATAATAAAATACCATCTGAATCCTACCAGGAATTTTTCAACATAGAAAAAAACGGCAATCTTATTTAATCTCTGGGAAAGATAATTGTTTGCCCTTGATGTATGCTTTGCGTTCTTGAAGTATATCTTTTGAGACATCATATAAATTTTGAAATCTTATATATGCACCTTTACAATAGTAATGGCTTTCCACAAGCTCTGTGGGAGGTGACATTTCAGCAAGATATTTCCCCTTGACTTTGTTTATTCCAGCAGTTTAAATTCTACCTCTGGTGATAGCTGTTAACTTGGCAATGTGAAAAGTGCTACATGATGTGTACTGTGCTCAGTCAGCTCATCAGAAGCTTACCAATTATGACTGTGGAGCCCATTCTTCTTGCCACAGCATGCCACCCACCATGCATAACCGGGACAGCTGATCTTCACATGTGCATAAAATCTGAAAGTATGCACACATTTACTCAGAAGCCATGCAAAGCAGGCACAATAAGTCTGCTGTTTCTTAGAAGCCTTTTTATTTCCTGCAATAGCTCATACACAAGCAGTTGTAGATAATTTCTTGCCCCCTGCCTGCCTTGGAAATGTCAAAAAGGGGAGCTTTCGAATGTCACCCTACAAGAGGGTAAGCTCTGTACATGTCAGGCATTCAGGACACCTGTGTTGGGACCATACCATGAGGACAGCTGTGAAATAGGAAGCTGCAGCTATCAGGATTATCCATCTCACCCAGGGTTTGGTCTCCATCCACATCTTTGAGGTGCTTGGGAAAGGACGTAGTGGGAAGCAGATTGTGGACTCAATTAAATAATTGAAATATGCTGGAATGGCCCATAAATAGAATATCTAAGCATTATGAAATGAAGAACTTCGTTAAGAAAAGCCTTTGTAAGCCTGTTTCTGCAGGATGAAATCTAATCTCTGTTTAAGGTCTCTTAATGACACCAGCGAGGCAAGATTTAATTCTAGACAGATGCTATTTGTCAAGCATATAGGGAGTGTTTGAGCTTCAAAAATAATGCTACCTTTTGAGCATTCATTTTTGTTTGGAATATCCAACTGAACATACAAAGTCCAGATTGGGCTTTTTGTTAAATTGCGATTTGCACTTATCCAAAGATATTATTTTCTTTATTTTGAAGCAACTCTTTTCAAAGACATTTAGTGCCAGACTCTGTCACCTTTGACTGTAGTTTCTTTTGCATCAGCTAAAATAGAAGTAACTCTGTTCAAGTAAGCAGAGTAACACTTCTGAAAAAACAGAATAAATAATCAGAGAATCAAGCCCTTTGAATAGAAAATGACTCCATAAATAGTCCCATTGATTTCAGCAGTATTTTATGACATAAGTAGCTACATTAGTGGAAGCAGCATACAAGACCCTTTGGGCTTGGACAGAGAAAAGATTCCCCAAATCATAATTATTTTAAAAAAAGTATTCCATAGCACATCAGTCAGTTGACATGTCACTAGCTTATTCTATGACTTACCATGTTACTAGCTTATTGTATGACAAAGACAGAATCAAGTGAGTTGATGATAAGGATGATTCCTCTGTTAGCTGCTGTGACATGAAAGCTGGGTCCCTTATTTACAAAAAAGAGAAAGCAAATAAAGCCACACCAGTGAAATGCTTTCCATTACCCTTAAAGAAATGCTTCTTTAAGTCAGAAGGAACATTTTAGCAAATGGAGTTGCCCCTTTCTGGATGCTGTTTATGGACAGTATCAAAATGTGAGAATGTCATGACATGGTCTCCCCTGGCTCTATCACTTTGTATGACGGAAAAATTATTTTGCTTGCTTTTCCTTGAAATATGGTAAAAAAATAAGTGAAGTCCAAACATGCTGTCTTAATTATGTTTTTTTGGCTAAACAAATTTCTTAAAAACAGGCAAGTCTTCTCTGCAAATGTTTTGTGGCATCTTTAAGCCTGAATATGAGAACTGTGTCTGGATCCAGAGAACAGTAAAACACCTACCCAGCTTAAAGTCTTCTGGAGCCAACAAAACTGTTCCTGGGATCTAATTGCTGTGCTGTGGGCCATTTTTGAAAGTGACTTTGAGTGGTTTAACTCCACTTAGAGAGTTGGAACATGATGCACAAGAGCAGGGGAAGAAAACATGATGATTGGGGAATATAACTGCCTGACTAGAAATGGCATCAGCTCCCCCATACCTTCCTGCCAGTACTGAACTTGGAGTCATCATTCTCGCGGAAGCAGGTGATGTATTTCAAGTATTCAATAAAGAACTGTGCACCCACGTACACGGTACTGCTGAAAACTTTTGTAATTACAGTAATTTTAATGAAACCACATCAGCTTTGTCCTTGCCTTCCTCTCATTGCTTTTCTTTGTACTCTCTTCTTGTCATATCTCATAGTAACTGTAAAAAATGTTTTGTCCAAATACAAACTCCCTGTTCTGAGTGCCACTCTGCTATCAGCAGGAACAGTATTTCAAATAAGATGCTGGGCATTTGCCTCTATGAATAGCTTCTTCTTTGCACATGCTAGATTGTGAAAAGCAGATATATATCTTTTGAGTGCACATTTTTCATTAAGAACCTCTAAAGCACAAAAGGAAGGGGTCACAAAAGGTGAAAAAAGGATATCTTTAGCTTTATCACAAACAGTTCTCTGCTGTGTTTCCTCAGTTATGACCAAGCTGTGGCTATTTTCTATTGAGTGTGGAGCATTCTTATTCCTGGAAAATTTTTAAGGGAAGTACTTTGGATAAGATTCTACAGTGCTGATTTTTCAATGCTATCTGACAGTAGTCTGCCATTTCTTCTCTTTCCATATAACAGTGAAGTGACACAAAATGGATAAAAAATTTTCCTCTCTGTCAGGTAAGGACAGGGCTGTGTGCCACCCCACACCTGTACTGTCCGTGCTGTAATCCCATGGCTGAAGGGTAGGAGGTCTGCCTATATCCCCAGTTTTGGGGAAAAGATCATGTTTGGTGCTCACAAGGTACAAAAGCAGCCGGAGGAGGCTGGTCCCCTACGGTTGACTTTTGTAACCTTCTGGGTTAGGAATACTGTCTTGCTGGTATGGGTTCCTAGTGAATTGTTGATACTCTTGAAACAGAGAGGACAAAGAGAAGCTAATGAGATATTTGTGAACCAACATAGCAGTGAAAGATTCCTAAGAATGGAGTTCTCACCACCTCACCACAAGCTGGAGGGATATTTGGGGCTGCATGCAATTGTGCTCCCTAGTCTCATAAAAACTCACCTCCCTGCTTTTTATAAAGTGGCACTCTAAAAGAAAATTTCTAGGTTACTAGTAAAAAGTCTACCCAAACTCTCAGAAAACATAAATGAAAATTTAGATTAGGCTGTTTTCTAAAAATCACTTTTTTTCTAAGAAATCTCTTGATATATAGGAGGGAGAAGGAAAATATTTGGCTTATTGTTTTTTGGTGTTTGGATAATTTTTCCCCATACTTATCCTGAATAATAAAAAAAAAATTGAAAAGGATCCCTTGAAATATTTCCGTTACTGAGCGATTTTGTTATGTCTTACTCCGTTTACAAAAGTCAATGATGTCTAGTATGAATTAGCGAGGGATTTTAAGGGGTCTGGCCCCTAAATTTTTTTTCATTTTTATTTTCTGGATTGAAACAATCTCCTTTCCCTTTCCCTTTCCCTTTCCCTTTCCCTTTCATTCTCTCTCTCTTTTCCCTCCTTGATTTTTTTCCCCTCTTCATTCCTTTTTCCTTTTTCTTTCAAACCAGCCAACAAAACAACAAGCCAAACAAATATTAATTTTTTTAGTTTTGCTCTGAGATAAATTTACTACACAAGGTAGTACCAATCAGAAGCCCAGTGTTCTCTAATGACTCCCAAACCTACCTCTGCAACATCAGTGCAACTTGATCTCACTGCATGGGTAACAGAGTGTCCGGTTTCCCGAGCCTGACAGTGGTGGCATGAGAAGGAGTGAAAACTGACAGCAAGTTGACAGAATACTACTGGGACTACTCCTCTGGGGTCCATCACACAGTCATTTTACCCCTATGCCACTGAAAAAAAGCATTAAAAAATGAACAAGTATGCCACCAGAGTAGTTGTCATAGGGAACTGATTTAACAGTAGTGGGTGTTTTTAGGTGTTTGTTATGAATGAGGTTTTCCTTTTCAGCCCTTGGGATTATCCTTATATACAGATGGAGACATAAAAGAGGATGGGTGAAAACAAAATCAGATGGAAAGAGTAAAATATTTATTTCCTTCATATGTTTGCATTGTGCTGAGTGCAGCAGGGTGCTGAGATGGACTCCTCAGATGCTATCACTGTAACTGCAATATCATGCAGCTCTATGTCCCATCAAGCTCCTCTGCCAAATTTTATAATGCGATTACGTAGTTGGCTGTGTACAATCTATACAATCTAAAAGGAAAATGCATTTTGTTTTAGAGCTTGTATTTTGTTACAGAGCTTATTTACTGTTCTTTTTGGTGTTCAAAATTCATTGTAATGAGGAGTCATGTCATTGTTGTGGTTCCTTGGTTGTGTTTTGGTTTCTGTTGTCTTAATAAAAGCAATGATACAAATGGTTCTGAGAACAGCAGAGCTAATGAAGTCATGTTTTGAGGATTTGTCTTTGACAGTCTTATATCCCTTCCCTATATCCTTTCCTTACAGCAGCTTTGACCATTTATATTGAGGTTTATGCCCAACTCCGTTAGACTTCCCCCTTTCCAGTCTGCTCAGCTGCCTTTCAGGTCTGCAGATATCAGCTGTGCAGAGGACATTATACACTCTCAGTAGCTCAGAGCTACTTTTGCACTGACATGCTGGCAGAATACTTGCTGACTGGGTAGCAAGAGGTCAATCAAAGAAGGTAACTGCTGAGCTGTCACTGATGTTTTGTTCCTAGCGGGACAGCAATCTGGCTCTGTGTCCTCTATCTAGACATCAATTTAAATGAAACTTGTGAGACTTCTCTTCAAGGCTTTGACCTCATTCTTATATTTTTCTGAATTTGGCCAGGAGTTTTGGAGGTTATGAGGAGTACAAGGACAGACAGACAATGTATCTCAAGTAGATCGATAATATGACATTTATAAGGCTAATTAAAAAGAAAAAGTTATATTTCCAAAACAAATAGTCTCTCAGAAAAAAAATAGCTGTAGCATTATTGTAGCTTGCATTACTAATTAATATAAGGACTTTGAATATTTCACTAAGAAAGATTTTGGTAGAATTTGAGTGAGAGAAAAATGCATCTTTTAAAGGCATGAAAACAAAATATGCTAGTTATGAGTCCATCTAGGCTGAGAAAAGAACATTTGAATTGTGGCATTGACACTGAAATGCTTTTTTTATTTTAAATTTTCATCTGGCTCAGAACCTTGCACTCTTGTTGTGTGATTTTGACTATCTGTTAGAGCATTCAAGCTGTATCATAAATAGCAGTATTGAAAACATATGCCACAGGGGAAAGAAAGATGAAATAAAACCAGCTGTCATTATATGATAATGAATTTCACTCACTACTGAGTTGGATAAGTGTTTTTCATAGGGAAAAAAGTGGCAAATTCAGCAGAGAAAAACGTGTGTAAAACTTTCAAGTTTTTAAGACAGCCCTAGAAGATATAATTCAGTTTTATCAATGGGAAAAGTAATATGGGACTAATTTTGAAGCCGAAAACATCTAGTTTATTAAACTGTGAGTAAGAGCAACATGGTAACAGTTTTCACATATGTAGGAGAGAAATTGTTTTAAGGCACCAGTTTTAGGGTACATAGTCATGAGAAAGAAGAAATAAATCACAGAAAAAAAAATCAAGTGGTTAAACACTCCTAAAAGCTAGAATTTATTAGACAGAAAAGTAACTTGAAAAATGTCAGTAAAGATTTCATTATCTGGGAGAAGTGAAAATGTTTACCTGCATTATCAAATATATGTAATGAGAAATATTGTAGCTTTGGAGTGAGAAAGCTTAGATTGTCTCATTGTTCATTCACAGTTTTAATTTCTATGATTCTACGACTGAATCTCATGTTGAGGTGCCTTTCCTCTCCTGGAGCTAGCTAGCAGGTAAGATAAGCATGCATATCATGGCAAATAAGCAGTCAGGTTAGCTTTTGCATAGCATGGCCACAGAGTATTTTTGCTATTAGGACAACGGTCTGTAAATTTCTTTCAAATGCTCTATTTAAAGTAGGTTGAGCTCCAGCTGGTGACTATTATGTTCTGAAATGGTGTTATTATCTCCAAGGGAATACTGCAAGAACACAACTACTTCAGGAATATTTCCTTAAGGACAAAGTTCATACACATGCTCCCTCCCACCTACACAGCCACCCACCTTGTATATGTATAGATATCTCCTTTAATGAAGAACTGTAATTATAGATCATGTTTTAGCATAACTGAAAGCAAATAATTTCTCTTTGGAAAGATATGGGGTCAGTTGCAGGATGTAGGAACAAAATTATCAAGAATAAAGCTGCAGATTTCTAAATGTGCAATATATTAAATAAATCCACATGACTAAACTTCCACATGACTAAACTCACTTGATTCAGAGATGTTTTCAAGATACATGAAGAAGAGTGTCAGTTCATAACAGGAAGAACAAGATTTTTGAATCAGATATAGTTTAACTCAGTAAGTGAGTAAGCTTGTAAGGCCTTACTGAGCTTATAAAAGCAAAATAACATATTTGCACTGTCAGAGAATTCACTGGAAAATATGCTCCTGTAAACAGGTAGGATGCAAATGTAGCTTTCCTCTGGGATTACAACCTGAAGGTTTCTTGGCATAGTGTCATATAAGTAGTTGCAGAAAAGCTTCTGATTTCATTGCTGTCATTTGGATTTGTCACTGTCTTAGAGGGCACAAAGTCTCATGTGTTGTTTTTAGAAATTTTCTGAAATTCACCAATAAGATTTTTTAAAATTGTGTTTTGGCCTCTGGCCTTTAAGGCATTAAGGAAAACTAGTAGGTTTGATCAAGCACAGGCCTCCTTCTGTGTTGTGCAGGTGACCCAAACAGGCCAGCATAGGATTAAACTTCCTCAAATAGGATCTCTTGGTCCTTAAAGGCCTAGCTGGGCTGCTGTGAAGGGAGGGCAAAATCTTTTCCTTTCAAGTGTGCTACGCTGCTGCACTGGGAGTTTTGGGAGATACAGACACACCCAGGACTTCCTACATAGTGCCTAGTTCAAGTGGAAAGACCTTTTATGGAGACAAAGCTCCAGCTGTTTTCTGACAGACCCATGGCAATCAGTCACAGCACAGACTGTTAGTATAAGCAGTGCTCAACAGTGTTCATCTAGTGTATAGTTCTTCCAGAAGAGACTTGGCATAATTTACAGCAGCTCCAACGTACCATTAACCTCTGCTGAAACTCAGGATTCTGCCTAACTGGAAAAACAGATCCCCAGGTCTCTCTATTCAATTTGGAGAGCTGTTCCTTATTGAATGTTTTGTTTTTCCAGCTCAAATAAGGGTAAATCAACATTTTCAAATAACACATGTGTGTACCAGTTTTATTAGAATTTGTCTCTCACATTTTTACTGTGGCCCATGAAAATCAAATCAAGATAATAGCAGAAGTAATTGACCAAAGAATAGCAGTTTCTTTAATCAAGCGAACATGATGATTAAATCAAAAGCTTTAGATCTGTAGATATCATCAATGGTCTTTTGACTATTAATAACAATATGTCATCAGTGAATTTTAAAAATGCATTTTTGGAGGGTGAAATGTCTACATCTAGATGGAGAAAGGTCAGAACGGTACTGTTTGTAATTAAATCCATTAGCGATGCTGTTGACAGTTTTTCAAGTGATTTAGATTAAAATATATCACTTAAGTACAGCAACACTTACAATGAGAAAAGATCCTACAGTTGAAAAGATCCTACAACGAAAAAATCCTACAATTTCTTAACAACAGGTATGCTTTCCCTAGGGTCTTTAATCCTTAATAAGATCCGAACAGTATTTTTTAATAACAACTACTACTACTACTATTACAACAATACTGCAACAATACAACAACAATACTACTAATAAACAACAAATACTACTAATACTGCAGCAACAACCATAGAAATGAGAACAACAAAATGTCACTGAAGAAAGGCTTGCTTTTCCTTCAGAAACCTTGGCAGAAATATTCAACAGCACTGAAGCCTTAGAGACACCATTGCTTCCTGTTGTTGCGCCGTAGCCACAGGGAGGGTGAGCCCCCAACTCCTTTTGTGCACAACAAAGCTCCTCAGCACGAGAACACATTCAGGCCTGTACGGATTTTCTAGCCTAGGGAAGCAACAGCAAGCATATGCTGGGTGTTACCACGGTCTGTGACAGTGCGGGGCTTTCCAAAACCAAGGTATACCCGTGACCAAACACCATTGCTTGCATAGTGCAGATATACTTTGCATATATTAGTCCACTAATAGTGCAGGACTATCTGTACACCCATAAAGATGCAAGAGAAGGTATGATTCTTCTGTTTCCCGAGCCTGCAGGGAAGGGAGATTACAATTTTCTATGGCAATATTTAGTGACATCAGCTTAGAAATACTTCCTTTTCTTTCTCCTCTTCCTTCAGCCACTGAGTTACAGTTTCCAAGGGAAAAGTTTTTTATAGACAGTGATGTCTTACTGTTTTTTCTGTCCTGTGTATTGGCTAACAAATATCCTATGAAAAATAGATTTCCTAACTAATGATAGTATCAAAATGACTACAAGGAAACCTGATGAGGTGTTTATCCACCTCAGTTCTTACAGTGTTTTGCTACTGAATGCAGCTACTAATTTGGTGTTCCTCAGATTGTCTCATTAAAATAGATACTTTGCATTAATTTATTACCTCAATGTACATTTCATGACAACTCTGTAGAAAACTGGTCATAAAGCTGTTTAGTATGATACAGGTATAAACTTGTTTTTGACAGACAGTACACACGCATCAACAGGACAGTGGCACCAGAGACACTTCCATTGCCTACCTTGGAAGGTCTGCAGGTCCAGTAGGAGCATCTGAACAACAGTCAGATGTTAGCTGTGCAACCACTGAGACTGGAAAGATGGTCCAGGTACTGTGGCCTGGACATGGTCACTTTCTTGGACAGAAATAATTTGGCTACTACCCATGTAAATCATATGCAGTGGGATGGAGCTTGAGAGGTGAAAGGAATCATGGCTGGCTGCAGAAGGTCCTGGAAGCTTGTTAACAACCCAGTTCTTTGGAGCTCCTACTCACAAATAGGCAGAGGTGAGTGATTTTATGCTGTAAACAAAGCACCAATAAGGCATGTATAATGTATCGAATTAATAAATGCGAGATCTTTGTACTTGGAGTTTTTATTGTAAGTCCTTTAAGTGCAACTGCAGTGTTTTAGGTTTTTAAAATTATTTTTCAATTATTTTAGCTCTTTTCTACTACAATTTGTCATTTTCATTTCAGAAGTGCTCATATACTATCAAACTTTTTTGCCATTCTGAACACCTTTGATGTATCTATTTCTCTACCTTTTATAGAACCATTTCCTCTAATATCAACAGCTTTTATATACTATACTACTTGCTGACTGCAGCTCATTTGTTGAAATTTCCAGTATATCTTCTAGAATATACTGATAATTTTAACCTTTTTTTTTTTTTACGTGAAGGGATGCTAGCTTATCACAAATTGTCATAAATTCAAAAGTACAATGTGCTGTAGTAGGAAAGTTGAAAGTATCCAATATGTACTCTTCTTTCATTTTTCTGATCATCTCTATTTAGTTCTGTTAGCACTTTCTCAGAACAGAAAGTAGTCAATTTAGAAATGATTGGATCATCTGTTTTGTCCTCAACGAAATGATATTCATTCACCCATTATTAGTCCCTTGTTTCCTATCCGGAGCTCACCAAGAAAGAACTTTTTCTACTTAGAAAACCCCTCTAAAACTCCCAGAATAATGTGAAATAAACAAGTGCAATTAAATTTTTACAGAAGTCAAATTTTAATTTTTTTCAATTAAAAAAAATACTTGTTCTATTTCCTTCCAGAGCTTGGAAGAAGTCTACTTTGTCTGGACAGTTAATTTTTCTGTTCTGAAAAAATAAAAATCTTGCAAATGAATGAAGAGGACAAAAATATGCCTCAAAATAAAATACGTCAAAATTATTAGTCTATATTACACACTCTTGGGTAGAGCTATAACCTGAAAAAGAACATTTTTTTCCCCAAGGAAATGGCTGTAGTAATTTAATCAACTGACGATTTTTTAATTGTTCCTTTCCTCCCTTTTAAAAATATTTGGATGTTATCAAAAACCTGTAACATTTTATGTTGTGCCTTAGTTGTTTGGAGTTTTTTTGAATCCTACTAGAATGTTGCCTCCCCTACTAAACTGGTGATGTTCCCAGTAGCTGCTGGATGTCACACTGCTCATTGCCTGCATATGGTTGCCTGCCTCATATTTGCATCTTGCTACAAGAGCAAGACTGTGAGGTGTATCTCATCTAAGAGGAAGTCTCTTTAGCACAGGCAGAAAAAAGGAGCATGGCTGTGACTACCTGGCACCACAGATACCCCATCTATTGGTTTTGCATGGCCTGGCTTTTTGGTAGCAGGGGGGGCCACAGTGGTGGCTTTGGTGAGAAGCTGCCAGAAGCTTCCACCATGTCCGGCAGAGCCAGTCCCTGATGGCTCTGAAGATGGACACGCTGCTGGCCAAGGCTGGGCCAATTAGAGGTGGTGGTAATGCCTCTGCGATAACAGATTTAAGATGAAATCAAAACAAACGCACAGGGAAGAGCAGGAGTGAGAATGTATGAGCAGAACAACGTGCAGACACCAAGGTCAGTGGAGAAGGAGGTGCAGGAGGTGCTCCAGGTGCCAGAGACGAGATCCCTCTGCAGGCCATGGTAATGACCACGATGAAGCAGCTGTGCCCCTGTAGCCCATGTAGGTCCACATTGATGCAGAGATCAACCTGCAGCCTGTGGAGGAGGAGCTCCATGCTGGAGCAGGTGGATGCTTGGAAGGAGGCTGTTACCCCATGGGAGACCTGTGGAGAGAAGGGCCCTGCTCCCAAGCTGGAGCAGCCTGTCCTTGGAGAAATGCACCCCATGGAAGAGTGACCCACGCTGCAGCAGTTTTGGGAGGATTATTGCCCATGGGATGGACTCACCGCAGCAGTTCACAGGGAGCTGTTGCTCACGAGATGGACTCATGTCAGAGAAGTTAATGGAAAACTGTCTGCTGTGGGAGGGACCCCACAGTGCAGCAGGAGAACAACTCCTCTCCCTGAGCAGTGGGAGAAGCCTCGAGTGATGAACTGACCATAAACCCCAATCCCTGCCTCCACGTGCTGCTGGGGCAAGAGGTAGAGCTGGGAAGGAGGGAGGGGTGGGGGGAAGATGTTTTTTGAGGGCTTATTTTGTTTCTAATTATCCTACTATGATTTCTTTAGTAATAAGTTTATATCTCTCAGTCAAGCCTGTTTTGCCCTTGATGGTATTTATGGAGTGATCTCTCACAGTCCTCGTCTCAACGCATGAGCCCTTTGTTAAATTTTGTCTCCTCTGTCCAACTGCAGAGAGGAGTGAGCGAGTGGCTTTTGTGGGTGCCTGGTATCCAGCCAGCATCAACCCACAACACCCCAATAGGAATATTCTCCTGGTGGTAATTTTTGCAGCGTATTCTATGTCAATCATGCCTCATACAGATGACTCGCCCCCAAAATTAGGAAGAGTGATTAAACCACCATTTAAAGGTGGTTTAAAACATTAATCGGCCTGTGGCCTTGGGGTGCTCTGGTTACAGCTTGGCCAGGTGTCAGGGTCTGTATTCAAGGGAAACAGAGCAAATCTGTGGAGAACTGGAAACACTTTTGAAAGTCTTTTTCACTGTAGATGAGATTGTTATACAGGAATGAGTAATTTTTAGCTAAGTGTATTAGGTCTCCCAAGTGATTTGCATGTATAATCAAATGAAAAGACCTCTGAAATATTGAAACTCTAGATGAGAAAAGTGAAATTCTATTAAGAAAGAAAGAACCTCTGCATTTATAGCACATTCAGAGAACATATCAGAGTATAAATTTAATGCAATACAGCAATGCTCATCTTACTTTAAAGGTAATTATATAGAAAAAGGGGCATTTAAAATGTATAAGTAGAGGCTTTTTTTTGCACTTGTACAGCATATAATTAACAAAGTTCTTTAAACCTATTCATAAAAGAAAGTAATAAAGCACTTGTAAATAATGGCAGTCTCATATTCTTTACAGTTAAATATCAATAATCAGAATGTCTTTTTTATACCTCGTTATAAAACTACATTTTTGACATATTAAGTAGAAGCAGGTATTACTAGTGTGACATTTCAATTTTCTAGAGATTTAGACATATTCATATAAAAAGGTTACAAAATGAAGAACTATAGCTATAGAAAGCTGGAATGCTTGCAAATTAAATCAATACTCTGCCTGCAAAACACAAAGCGATAACAGAAAAGTGAAGTTGCAGAACATTTCACGGCAGAATTAAAAGGTGTAGGTGTTGAGACCTTAAAATACTAAACCGTAGGTGCAGAAAAAGAGAACAAGAGAACTACAAAGGAAAGTACCAAAGCTTGTAGTATTGTACAGATCAATTAATAATGGTTCGTTTTGCAGCAATTTCTCAATCCTCAGAAGATACCTTTGAAAAACAAATCCAGATTTCTCCAATGCTCATGTGTTACACAGGGTTTTAGAAGCAAACACTTCTCAGAAATAAGGGGGAAGGGGCAAATACAGAGAGGTTAAAAAACATATGAAGGAAAAATAACAAAGGAAAACAGATTAGATAATGAGTGACTGTGGGTTGATTTAATTTCTTTTTTCTTCTTCCTCACCTCAGTCTTTAAGAGCCTTTATTGCAGAGCAGCTCTCTGTTCTGGCACATGCCATCTTGAACAGTGAGATTGCAGGATGCCCCCAAAAGATTATTCTGTGTTTGACCTTGTAAGGGTGTACAGCTGGCTACAATAAAAGCCCTACCACAGCAATGGAGACTGGACTAGGTTGAATATTACAGGTACGGAATAAACTCAGATGAAGTTAATTAGGGTTAAATTTTTTCCCTCTGATCTGACTGCATTTAAATGTCAATGTTCAGGAACATCTCAGATTTTTTCCATGTTTACTGCTGTCCATGGCAAGATAGGGTACTTTGCCAGTTTGTAGTAAGAAATGAGAAAAAAAATCAATACTTTGCTGGAATTAAGCTCCAGTTGCCATTGCTACATTGCAGACATTGCACCTTTAGAATCACAGTTTATGTTGCACCTCACCTTGGATAGTCAGGCTGGTTAGTTTTCCACAAAGCAAGCTGAATATCTAAATTCTTATTAAAATGTCGTGGTTTAACCCCAGGTGTCAACCAAGTTGCAGGGAGCTCTTGCTCACCCCATCACCAGTGGGATGGGGGAGGGAATAGGAAAAGTGAGAAAACTTGTGGGTTGAGATAAAGACGGTTTTATAGGTAAAGTCAAAACTGTGCATGCAAGCAAAACAAAACAAGGAATTAAATCACTGCTTCTCAAACACAGACAGGTGTTCAGCCATCCCCAGGAAAGCAGGGCTTTCTCATGTGTAACTGTTATCTGAGAACAAAAATGCCATCACTCTGAATGTCCCCGCCCTTTCTTCTTCTCCCCCCAGCTTTATATGCTCAGCATGATGCCCTATGGCATGGGACATCCCTGTGGTGAGTTGGAGTCAGCTCTCTGGCTGTGTCTCCTCTCAATGTCTTGAGCACCCCCAGCCTGCTCACTGGTGGGGTGGTATGAGAAGTAGAAATGGCCTTGGCTCTGTGTAAGTACCCCTCAGCTGTAGCAAAAACTTCTCTATATTATCAACCCTGTGTTCAGCATAAATCCAAAAAATCCCACAGCACCATACCAGCCACTGAGATGAAAATGAACTGTGTTCCATTCAAAACCAGGATATAAAATGACTAAAAATATTTTAAAAGATAATCTTGATTTTATATTGAAAATAGAAATGTTTTGCCTGCATGAACTAGATGTTCAACGTCAAAAAATATATTACCATATTTTTCAAAGGCATTGTTTTCCCATTAAAATGACTAAAATTTCTTCCTCATATTGTTAGCTAAAAGATAATTATATCTGAACAGTCTTCAATATTGTATTTAAGACACTGTATATATAGAAACAAGGTATTGCACAGATAGATGCATTTATATCTACATAGAAATCTATTTATCTATCTACCCATACATGTATACATACACACATATGCATGAATACTTTTCAGGGTACATTAAAACAAAGTAATTAAAATAACTAAACAAACATTTTTGCTATCCAGATTTATTTTATGACAAAAGAAGCACTGGTTCTTATATGAGAGTTAACAAGCACTTTTGAAAGGCAAAAGGCAAATTCCCTTCACTCTTCCAAATTTTCAGAACTGGGTCAGAGGCAGGTTAGACCAGAACGTGTCTTCCAGACACTCCTCTCTGTCTTTCTTGACCACGGAGGAAGACTAGATTGAGTAGCTATGTTCAGGTTGTAGGTGGACGCTGTGACATGTCCCAAGGTCTTGGTCTTTCACTTATACAGTCTAGTGACCTGGCTGGATGTCACTGTGTTTCCCTGCTGCCTGCATGCTCACTTTTCCTTTCCAGGCAAATCCAAGAACAAGGTGAATGTTGGTGAAACCTGGGGGCTTCCTGCAACACACAATGTTGGTGCAACCATGCCTGACAGTCTAGACATTTCCCAAATTCCTCTGAGGACCCCCAGGTCCTCAGAGGAAGAGACTTAAAATAGATACTTAAAATTAGATGGAATCAATCCAGTCTTTAGTCTTTTAATACAGAAATTAAAGTAATATTTGCTCTTATGTTGAGTTTATATGGGGTTCTTTGAGTTCTTTCCTGTGTGCACCTCAAGATGATTTTCCTTATGCAAGATATCCATCCTAAGATGAGAGATATAACTCTCCTCTGCCTGTATGTGGTTCAAACTCACAATATTGCTCCTTTGGATCACCCAGTGTGTCATTGCCTGTGCTGAGAAAGGTGGAAAATGAGCAGTACGTCAGTAACCATGGACTGGCAAGAAATTTAAAGAAACATTTCATTGAGGTTTTGGAACTTAAACTTCTGGATCAATGTGGAATCAGCACTAGAAAATCCTTCCCTGTGGCAAAATCTGCTGGTACATCTGATTTCTCTTTTTTCTTCATTTCCCTGCTGGAATGAAGAAAACTGAAACAAATGAACAAATTTCATTTTGATTCCAAAGTAGCATCCCTGCAATGTGGGGAGGATCTGAAAAAGCAGAAGTCTGGGCTATAGTGAGGAGATTCAGACTTCTTTAACACTCAACTTGATCAGACTTTTGAGCTGAAATTCCCCTGTGCTTGCTAATGATGAAAAACTAAGTGAATACAAGCCAGGTGGCTGAAGTGTAAGTGCTACCTGAATACAAAAATACCATGAAAACCAAAGTCTTTGAACTTAAAAGTAAAAGAATACCTGTGTGGTGAAGCTTTTCCTATTTTTTTTGTCTCTTTTTTTTAAATACAGTTATCAAACATATTTAGAATTGCTGTAATAATCAGTGATTACACAACAAAGGCACATACCTATTTCAAAGACATCACTACTGCTTTATGAATTCAAGCATGATGGTGAGATATGAGATTATTGAACTGGTAACCCAATGATTAGTCTTCTTTTCTTCCATTCCAAAGAGTAATTTATTCATGGGATGGGAATCTTTGTCTGCATTTTGCAATCAAACCTTAAAAATGTGAAGCAAACTGCTCATGTTGATATTCATGATTTGGGAATTGAAAGCTGTTTGTTCTTTCAGTCTCCTAAAAGTTGAATTTAATATTTTATTAAATCTGCCATAGTCATTCCCTTTTTTGAACAGTGAACAAACATTAAAGAAAAATGACATAGACAATCTTAGGTCCAAAACCTGAAGGAAGTATGTGCACAAGTAAGATACGGGGAAAAAATGAAGACATTTAAATAATAGAAAATTCATCAGCCATTTCTCTACTATAAAAGAAACAGAACTTTACTTACATTAAGGCTAATTCCCTAGTGTGACTCTGGAAATCTTGTTCTTTTCACTGTACTTGGATGTCAAGCTATTTAAGAAAGTTACTTACCACTTCACTGTTGTGCAGTATGACACTGTTTCTACAAAAATCACTATTTCAGTAACTTTTTCCAGGAGAAATCCAATGAGCTAAACATCTTGAGTTACTCATTTTTACCCCTTCAACCACTATGACAAGTGTTTCTTGAACCTTGCTTAAAAGTTCTCTCATCTTTGCAGGGCACCTGGAAGCTTACCAAATTCAGGCTATTTTGAGCTGTGAGGGGGTGGGAGATAGTCAAATGAGGATTGGATTATCATGTTTGATGGATTATTGTGATGGTAAGAAAGACCCAGCTAATCACAGCACAGCTCTGGCTGGGCTGAGGTGAAAAGGCAAATGTGGTTTTGTCAAAATATTATCAGTGGAAGCATAGAAGTAACTGGGCAAATTATAAGAAGTGATGTGTTTGAATATAGGAAAGGGACATCAGCAGGATTAAAGACATGGAGTAAATGCTGGACACTAATGGGTAAAATAAAATATTGCAGTGTGTGCATCAATAAGAAAACTGGGGAATGACTTTTAGTGTGAATAACTTCACAGAGTGAAGTGAAATATGAGAAACGAATGACAAAATCAGTGATTAGAAGCTGAAGTCAAATTCAATTCAGAAAGGAGAAGATATATTTAATGGGAAGAATGATTAATGCAAATTGTTGCAGGGACTTGCCTAATTACAAAAGCAATTACCTTAATGCAAATTTACCATTATTGGTCTCTGAGGTATGAAAGAACACATCAAGCTACCCATTGGTCTTCTTTGAAAGTAAACTCTACCAATATACTACAAAATTAAATAAACATCTTTTCAAGATGTTTATTTAATGTTCTTTTCAAGTCCTTTATCTCAGAGTTCATGGAAGGCTGATAAAATACCAAATTTATTCTTATTTTAGTTATTTTTCTAAATGTTTCAGGAATGAAAAACTTCTACCCATAAGTATGATATTCAGTTCATATTCAGGCCTCATAACTGGTACTGTGCCAATCAAAGAAACACAGGTGTTACTGCTTGCTGCTGTTTCAGAGTCAGTAAACTCAGGAAGACATCTGTAGTTTTGCTTGCCTTTATGTGAGGAGTAAGGGAAAGATATACAGATATATATGAAGTACAATAGATTAATGCAGGTGACAATTTAATACTAATAATACAAATATATATATATAGTTAAACTATTATGGAAGCTATTATGGAAATCAGTCAGAACTGCAAGTTGTGGCAGAAAATATGCCTCTATAGAAGACACACAAGATTTTTTAGAATAACAGTGGATAAGATGGTAATTGCAAAAAGGATACCTGCTTATTGTTAGAAAAACAACAGGCTTATTTTTAGAAGATCTGAAATGAAGGATTAAGTCTAGTTCAAAATTTTACATCTTATAGAAGAAGAAGGATGAAGCAGGCAGTGTTTTTTGGGGGAAGGGATGCTGTTGTAGAGGCACGCCAAGAAAGAAGGAAACTGTCTTTCCTTAACAGTTGTAGGCAGAATTTGTACCAGAGCCATGATACTAAGGCTGAATCACTAGAGGATGTGTTTAAAACAGCTTGGTCTATTCAAGTTTGGAAGAGCTGATGAACTGTAGTTTCAGTAGGGAGGAAAAAAAAAGGATAAAAAAAAAGAAGAAAAGCAAAACTGTAGCAAGGCTGGGGCAAGAGGGCCATATGCTGACTTTCTGAGTGGCCGTTTATGTGATAGTAAAGGTAAGAAGCTTTTGCCACTTATTTTTTGCTACTCTTTTATTACATGTGCATGTGGAAAGAAGGCAGGATGGTATTAAACTGACATCCTGCCCCAACTGCCAGAATGTCTTGTTATGGCTTCAAAGACTGGATTCACACAGCAGAAGGCACTGTCTGCTTTACTCACTCGCACACTAGTAAGGGCTCTTATACAGCCTGTGGGAAACCTGGGCTCAAATTCCTCTTCTGCTGTTGGAAGAAATGTCTTTTTCATTTCTATGGTAAGAAGAAACTCAATTGCCAGACTGTAGGGTATTTTGAAATGGAGAACTTCTCAGTCTCTTCTGTTAGTTCTTTTTCACTTCACATGTCATACTTAAATCTTCGAGTTAGAACAAAAATATCTATCTTAGTTCCTTGAGCACCTGCCTGGAAGATGGAGAACCTGAGGTTTTTGGTGCTGTTTGACTTAATGATAGACACAAACAGGGTCTGTGTTAACTTGCTGTGACTCCTGCATGTGTGAGCCTTGGTGCTCCTCTCACCAGGGCTGTTATTCAGGGCTGCACCACTGATGTTCCCAAAGGAGGAACTTGGTGATGACACACAAGGGTGAAACCACTTGATGGCATTCCAGCTGCATCTCTGGCCAAAGAAAATTGCTGGTAAACTTTGTTTTGCACGTGTGGAACACACTTTGGACTCTGGTTTGCAAGTGTCAGCTATATTTACTGGCTTCCCAGCTCTTGCATGTTCTTGCCTGTTCTTTCTTTCTCCAGTCTGACTCCTAATCTCTATACTTGACCAGCATTTTTTTTTGTGTTAAATTCCATCTTCTTTTGATCCTGTCATTATTATTATGTATTCCTCAAAATGATCTTTGTTTCTGTAATTGCTATTTGTAGTATAAGTCTCCAGAAAACCAGCAGGCTCTAACATTATCATTACTATTTTTGATATACAGACCTCACATATTGATGGAGAGATCCAGGGGTGATTGCAAAAACAGTATCTCTAATCTATTGAGGTTTGTTTCACATGTTTTTCTTTAAAGTAGTTTCTAATTCCTAGGATATAAAATAGTTTATTATGAAAAATTTGAACTGACTATACCATTCTAATAAAGTATTCCTGCTTCATCTTTCATTTTATGCAGAAATCAAATTGCAAATCTTTGTCAGAAATGAGTTATCTCAGCATGGTGCAGAACAATAATTATTCATGCCAGGACTGCAGTGATAGACATTACTCATAACGACTCAAATTAATCATACGGCATATGATTGATGATGAGTACATCAAATTGTGCGCTGTGGACACATGAGGACTGTGGATATTGCTAAACATGTCTTTGATCCAAAATCAGAGGTGACTTTTTGAGAGAGGTCAAATCATCTGACTATTTTGTTTAGTCATTAATATGGATCCACATATCAAATAAAGGCAATCAAAGTCACTTCACTTTACACTGACAACTTTAAAATCTCTGAAAGAAGAGTCTAGAAACATTACTGCTTTGCCATAGAATATTCCCAGTGAAACATGCCTGCATGCCAACATAATGTTGTGTGCTTAAGATGTATATATGGGTCTTAAGATTTTACATGTGATTTCTCAAGTCAAAGGAAGATTTAACAAATAAAGACAAAAGTAAAATTAACTCCCCACTTTAGGATTATCTTGCTTAGGTAGAAGAATGATTTGAATTTCCCCCTTTTGAGACTTTTTTTCCTTAGCTACATGTTGTTAGCTGATAATGAAGGGTCACATTGATGCCTAGGTTTATCTCTCCTCACTGAAGCACTGCATCTCTACATCATCTCCATAGATTTTGAGTTTGCCACAGGATGGAGAATAAAGGCTTTTCACTTAGAATTCCTTTCTTTTTCATGTCCTCTGCACACATGAGGAGGGTGTGAAAGTAATCTTGGCTCTCGCTCCTCAACATGGCAGTGAGCTGAGCTGAGCTGGCAGGGGTGGTAAATAATCTATACTACAGAGCATTTGCAGGTTACTTTCTTTCTGGAGCAAGTAGGCAGTGGAGGCTGAGAAAGGGGCTGGAACTCTCTGAGTCACAATTTCTTCCCCAGCTTGCTCTGGAGGTGCTGTAACTACTTGCTGTCCCAGACATGGGCAATTGAACACAGGCTCAATTTGGCCCTCAATAAAGAAGAAATCATGAGTCTGAGAAAAATTGTTCCATTTCATGAACCAATTTTCTTATGAGAAGACACAGCATATCCACAGAATTTCTGCAAACAACATAGAAGACAGATGTATATTATCTGTGATAAGAGGAAATGGCTGAATTGCTTATTGCAAAAAAATTAGTTTCTTTGATGACTCATTATTTCAAAAATTGCCTGTCAACTTAATAAGTGGACTTTATTATTATTATCATCGTTTATTATTTCTATTACAGTAGCACTCAGGGACTGCAGTCAAAAACTGGGGTTTCATTGTGCTAAGCACCATGTACAAATAAAATCTCTGATGGTCCCTGCCCCAGGAAGCTTACTATTTTGAATCCCCAAATCACAAAATTTTGAGCATATTTTTTATTTCAAGTCTCTGGGTACGTATTTTAGCAAATAAACTGTTGACAATTTTTTTCCCTGAAGGATTCTTTTCTTTTAAAGCAGAGGAAATATCTGGAAAATGTAAAATCAATAAAAAGGATCTGAATTCCTGTTTGTCTTTAGCAGACAATTTCACGTTAAAGTGCTTTATGAACTCTGAGTAAGAAATCTGCACAACTAGTAAAAATCCTGACATTGAATTCATTAGTTCCAAATCTTCAAGAGATACAGAAATGGATAGGTTCTAAAATAACAACCTAAATTAATTTAGGTTGTCAAAACACACATGGTCAGTATGTACATACATATATATATACATGTGTAGATACACAGCAACACACACACACACACATATATATGTAAGATACATTTGGTATGTAAGAAGTTCATAGCATCCTAGAATGACTTAGGTTGGAAGAGACTTTAAAAATCATCTAATTTTGACCCCTATGATGGGGGCAGGAACACCTTCCTCCAGACCAGGTTGCTCAGAGCCCCATCCAAACTGGCCTTGAACACTTCCAGGGCTGGGACATACACAACTTCCCTGGACAACCTGTTCCACTGCCTCACCACCAAGAACTTCCTCCTCATATCTAATCTAAACCTACTCTCTTTCAGTTTGAAAACATTCCCCCTTGTCCTGTCACTCCAGACCCATGAAAAAAGCCTCTTTCTATTTGTCTTGGAGGCTCTCTTCAGGTACTGTGAGGCTGCAAATAGGTCACCCCAAAGCCTTCTCTTCTGCAGGCTGAACACTCCCAGTTCTTCTCAGCTCTTCCTCACAGGAGAGGTTCTCCATCCCTCTGATCATCTTCAAGGCCCTTCTCTGGACTCCCTCCAGCAGCTCCATGTCCTTGCAGTGCTGGCACCCCAGAGCTGATGCAGCACTGCAGCTGGGCTCTCACCAGAGCAGAGCAGAGGGGCAGAATCCCCTCCCTGGCCCTGCTGCCCACGCTGCTTTGGATGCAGCCCAGGACACACTTGGCTCTCTGGGCTGGGAGTGCCCATGGCTGGCTCATGTCCAGCCTCTCAGCCACAGCACCCCCAAGTCCTTCTGGGCAGGGCTGCTCTCCATCTGTTCATCCCCAGCCTGTGCTGATACCAGGGGTTGTCCCAGCCCAGGTGCAGCACCAGCACCTGCTCTTGTTAAACCTCATGGGATTCCCACAAACCGCCCCCCTGGAGCTTGTCCCTCCGGATGGCATCCCATCCTTCAGGTGTGTCAACCACGCTACTCAGCTTGGTGTCATCTGCAAACTTGCTGCAAACTTGCACTCAATCCCTCTATGTCATTTATGAAGATATTAAATAAGATGGGTCCCCATACAGATCCCTGACGGACACCACTTGCCACTGATGTTCATTGGTACTCTGAATCATTGGCCACTGTTCTCTGGATGTGACAATTCAACCGAATCCTTACCCGTGTAACAGGTCATCCATCTAATCTGTCTCTCCTTCTTAACGAACATTTTTTTTTAGCACTATCACATTAAAAATATAACATTAAATTAAGGCACTGTGGCACCAGTAGAGAAATGATTTACAAACTATTAGATATAGGGAAAAAAACCCTGATATTTTAATAGATGCAATAATAATAAGCAAATAATATGAATAATAAGCAAATTATTAGGTATTGTGTTATGATGGCTTTACAGCTTTACCTGTATTTTTAGTAGTAACTATATCTCCATAACTCCTACCTTCATATCTTGTCCATTATTTTTTTCCTACTTAATTTGGCAACTCTAATTGATGATAATTTCAGAGTCACTGTAGCTTCTTAAAGTAATTCATATCACATTCATCTAGCAGTATGAGCTGCCCACTCCTTGTATTTCAATGAAGCTTTTCAAAGAGAACATTTTGTTAGGACTTTATTCACCACTTAATTTGGCGTGCTTAAAAATCATCTTGATAGTCTATAGAAATAATGGTACACCAGTGTTAAAACAGTCTATTGGCAGAAGTGGAACCTCAGTTATTTGCCTCAGGTCTGAATTTAACATTTTCCTTTTATATTAGTCTAATTTGATGTTGGGTAGTCTATTTCTTAAAAATGTAGAATTCAAAATCACAGAGGCAGAAGTTATTCAGTAGTTTCTCTTGGAATGTGAAAGTGTGATGTTTTTAAATCCAAATTTAAGAGCTGCTTTTACATCTACTTTATATTCCTTTATAGCAGACTATCAAAGCTTGTTTTGTGGCATTTCCTAGGTGCAAATGAGGAAAAACTCCTAAGACTGGTGATTTATAATTTTCTAGACTTTAACTGAACTTTTAATTAGCATTTCAACTCTAGAGTATCATTTTGTCTTGGTCTTAAAGGCTATTGCTCCTTCCAGTCAATTACACATTCTTTTTTCAATTGGCTTTTCTTAGTGAAGTGTCATTTACTTATAAAATTAACCACCCTGTCCCATAAAATTAATGGCAATACAATATGCTGTGCATCACTGACCTGCCCAAGGTAGTGCCACAGACCTGAGGCAAAGGTGAGAATGGAACCTCACAGCTTTATAAGGATTTCATACCAGCATCTTAAATGCCTGGACATTTTCTTCAGTGTAACTTTTTAATAAGAAGGGGAAGGAAAATGCTCATGAATCAGTTCAGAAACCAAGAATTAGTTCTGGTCCGTAGTATTGCTCCTGTGTAGTGTCGCTCCAGTATGCATTAGCTGCATATTTTGCTGCTATATTAAAACATCAAGTTATGGTGAATGTGTTTATTCCTTGGTGTCTGAAGGGCAACCATATAATTCTGGTATACATATTAGAAAATTGTTTTCCAGGATTTTTTCCAGTAAAAGGATCCCCACTTCCAAGTATTTCTGACTGTCTTTTTATCTGTACTTCTCAATTAGTTTTGAAGGATGTCATTGTGTACCCTCAGCCTGGGAAGTGAAGTAATCAGGTAATATTCAGAACCACTGGGCTGTGTAATCTGATTATGAATGTTTACCTTGTGATTCTGCCATAGAGGAGAATCAAAGCCATGGGAAGGACACACAGAGAAAAATACCAAAATGAGCTCTCAGAAGTTTATTCTTCTGAAATGCATATTTTTAACTCAAGCCAAGCTTGTAAAAACAGAGATTAATAACAAAAAATCTTTTGTGCTTTACAGTAAAGCTTCTCTTTTAGAGAACATAACAGATCAGGTAAGTAATTCTTCAGTCTTTTTATTTTCTGCTCAAGCTTGCTCAAAGCTATCTTATGAAATGTGAAGCTACCATATGGGAATGAATCAAAGTATTTGGAAGAAATTTTGGTTAAACCTTTTGGGCAGGCAGCTACTAGCCAAGCAATCAGTTCTATGAAGCACCGATATTGCCTGATGCTGTACAGAAGTAGCAGAAGAATGTTAGATTGTTTGTGCTCACAGTGGTTCTGTAAGAGATAAAGACTAGGGATAAATCGGGAAAGAGTTAAAATGATGACAGACAAATCTAAGGATCTCACAAAAGCTGTAGGCTAGATAAGGATTGGATAGAGATGAAGAGTTGGAGAAGAATATGGAAGTCTGGTGGAAAAAAAACTTCCTCAGAGATATGAGCTCCTCAAGTTATTCTGAAGATTAACCTGCATTCATGACAATAGTATATCTGCTGGGAGGTCATTTCAGATGCTAAAAATACCTTGAAATCCGTAGATCTTTTTAACAAAAAATTGTGTGTGTTTGAATAATGCCAAGAAAACTAGACTGAGGAGAAGCTACTAAGGTTTTTTATAGGGTATGTGTTCCCATATCTACTGATATCAGTGATGATTCAGTTACCCTCTTACACAAAAACAATTTACAAAGTTCTATTTTTGTCCACAGAACCTGACGGTGTTTTTATAGGGTGGCTATGATTCAAGAGAGAATGCATCTTGCCATCAGCAAGTGAAGGCAAAGTGGGTGGGAGAGAGGAGGGAAGGGGAAGAGCTGTCATTCATTCCTTTATTCACTGAGTATAACACAGGGCAAGAAAGAAGCAAGAAGGAACCATGGTTCTGTGATACAAGTGCAAATCCAGTAACTTCTGGAGCTGTTCCTGCTATGCTACAAAATGCACTAAGATTTTCCAAATTTGCCGGTCTGACCTTATCCCACAACTCATAATATCCCTACCGGGGATACATACTGTGCACTACTGAGTGTCCTGGTTATAGTTTCTGGCTAATTACATGATCCAAAAGTGACAGGGAAGCTTTGTCTTGCCTGAAGTTTCACATATAGTAGAACAAAATGTGCAACATCTGTTGGGACTCATGCTTACCTGGTCTATGTTGCATTGAAATCCCTCATGAGAACCTTGCAACCTTCACAGTCTGGATCAAGCCTAGTTGACACGCAAGTCTAAATGCAGTTCGTATTTCTCTAGTTTTTGCAATAAAAATCTTACAGTCATGCCCTCCCATGAAAGTCCTGATGACTGAAAAATGCTCTGTTTGCTCCAAGACTGCCTTTTCTCCTTGGGAAGAGATAGTGCAGCTGAATAGACCTGAGGCTTCATTTCTGAAATAATTTCAAGCTGTTCTCCTAGGCTGGCTAACTTCTTAATGCCTGCAAGTTTCATTCTCTCATGGAAGCCTCATTAATAATAATAATTTATTTAGTTATTACTTTTATTTTCTGCAGGTACATGCCAGCTCAGGAAGGGAGGTTTTCAGTGGGAAGTAATCTTTGCCCTTTGGTAGTTTGAGGTTTTCATTGCTGACTTCTTGCCTTCACCCATCACTACTTTCCTTTCCACAACTTCTATGAATTGTCTTGAATTCTATTAAATATAACATATTAGAATGTTGCTATGAACATATTATAAGTTTCTCTGTGTGTAAGCCTTCTGATCATTTTCCCATGGGAGAACATCCTTTTGCTGTCTTTTACTCTGTATAAGCTTTCTGTAAACAAAATATCTGTGTCTGTTCTTCAAGGACATGGAATTGGTTGGCCTCCTCCTACCTATGAGGAGACTGAAGCTGAAATTACTTTATCTTTCTGATATTGTAAACTATTCGGACACATTCCCTGGACGAAGCAGCAGCAGGAGCATGGAATGCTCTCTGCTGAGCAGATATAGAAAAATACTAGAATTATGGAGTCATTTTAATAAATCATTTTAGCCTTCTGAATTTGTCGTCAAGAGTCCTTTCTTCAATGCATGGACCACGACGATATTAGAATATCCTGAACATAGCATTTGATTAAGGAGTGCTGTTTAAACAATTACATTTTACAAATTATTAAAGAATGCAGAACAAAAACAATGGCAAAAAAAAAAAAAAACAAACCAAGGGAATTGTCTTTTGGAATAGGTACTGTTTTAACATTTATTGAACAAGTGTAAATTTTTGAGTTGATTTGAGGCTGGGTTTTTTGGAGTATTTTACAGCAGTAAAAGAAAGTCATCAGTATAGAGAGGCTGAATCAACAGAGAAGGTGTAAGTGCCTGGACATGTAATCAAAATTTTGAATAGACATGTCAATGAAAAAATAAAAATCTGTCATGCGTATCTAGCATTAGGTGGAAGTAAAATAGGTGGAAAAGCAAAATTGCCAGTTTTATAAAAGCAAAGATAAATAAGAGAATATAGGAATATCCTGAGGTTTAACCAGGTGGTGGTGCTGCACCTGGTTTGGGACACCCCTGGTATCAGCACAGGCCTGGGATGAACAGATGGAGAGCAGCCCTGCCCAGAAGGACTTGGGGGTGCTGTGGCTGAGAGGCTGGACATGAGCCAGCCATGGGCACTCCCAGCCCAGAGAGCCAAGTGTGTCCTGGGCTGCATCCAAAGCAGCGTGGGCAGCAGGGCCAGGGAGGGGATTCTGCCCCTCTGCTCTGCTCTGGTGAGAGCCCAGCTGCAGTGCTGCATCAGCTCTGGGGTGCCAGCACTGCAAGGACATGGAGCTGCTGGAGGGAGTCCAGAGAAGGGCCTTGAAGATGATCAGAGGGATGGAGAACCTCTCCTGTGAGGAAGAGCTGAGAAGAACTGGGAGTGTTCAGCCTGCAGAAGAGAAGGCTTTGGGGTGACCTATTTGCAGCCTCACAGTACCTGAAGAGAGCCTCCAAGACAAATAGAAAGAGGCTTTTTTCATGGGTCTGGAGTGACAGGACAAGGGGGAATGTTTTCAAACTGAAAGAGAGTAGGTTTAGGTTAGATATGAGGAGGAAGTTCTTGGTGGTGAGGCAGTAGAACAGGTTGTCCAGGGAAGTTGTGTATGCCCCAGCCCTGGAAGTGTTCAAGGCCAGGTTGGATGGGGCTCTGAGCAACCTGGTCTGGAGGAAGGTGTTCCTGCCCCCATCATAGGGGTCAAAATTAGATGATTTTTAAGGTCTCTTCCAACCTAAGTCATTCTAGGATTCTGTGTTCTGATTCTCACTAATAATGCAAGACTAAAATAACCTAAAACCCCCTTTGTTTTTACCAGAAATGCTAAGATTTTCTTAACACTGTATAAACAGCTGACTGATTCATCTTGATTGCTCTATAAGAAGCCCAAATATTTTTCCATTATTAGATTTCCTACCTAAAGATTTCTGCAGATAGTTATATGCCTAGGTTTTATCACCACATTTGCTTAATATGAGATACTTTTTTTTAACATTGGTTTCTATTGTAAAGGATTGATTTTAAATTCACACTTGGAATTTTATCTCCTTGAATGATGTAAAGTGTTGTTTAAATCTAGATGATTTTTCTGTATCAGATTCTCTGGCTTTTTTATCTTCATTTAGGCACGATTAATCTTCCAGTGATACCATCTCTGTGTTTGAAACTGGCAACAATTTATGTCTTCTGTTTTCTCTCTTTGCTGTGTACATACATTGATGTTTGTATAATGTATATTTTACATTTAAATAACACTGGTAATGTTGCTTTAACTTTCTCTAACTCTGATATTGTTAATTTGGACTTACATTTCAAATCAGAAACCTGGTTTGAACATGAGGGCTGCAACTTTATTTGTAACCAAAGGTAACTGTACCTAATTTGCTATATAAGATGTGTCAAGAGCAGGAATAAAGACTTCATAACTTATTATGGGTTAATAAATGGAGTTCTTTGGAGAAAGATTAAATGGACAGACAACAACAGACAAGTTATAGGGAGGCTTATTTTCTGTACTTTTGCTAAAATTTCCACAGGATGCTTACCACTGTCCTCTGAATTGGGTGATTTTCTTAGCACTTAGATCCCTTGTTCTCCTACTAGCATTTTCATCTCTCAGGTGTAGCCACTGATGTTGTGAGACATCTTTAGTAGGCATTCTTCTTTGCATCTTCTGCCTCCTTTACTCTTACCTGACCTTGTGCTTAGTATTCTTTCTCTGTCAGAGAAGGGACACTAGCTCAAGAGTTGAAGGCTATCATCCCGTAATAGCTTTAACTCGATACTTTTGTTTCCTCACATCCTGTCTATTCCTACCACTAAGTCAGTTATCTCAAAATGTTTTACTTTCCTACTTAAAAGTACCAAGTTAAATTGAAGTGCCTCAGAAAACACTGAACCACAGTAAATACCCTGCATTCCTTTGACTAATTTATTTCAATTGTTAATATTTAGTTTTCTCAGCTTGTTATTACAGAGTTAGTTTCAAGGGAGCTCAGCAGCTGTCTGTTCCCTGTCCCACAATACTGTGATTAAAATATTGTTTCCACTGCAGCCCATTAAAATGCCCAGTTTCACTGATATATGTTGTGATATATTCCTTCCCTTCTGCTCATCTGCCTTTCTGGTTTTACCATTCTTCTTATTTTTTTTTTTTTTTTAAATATCTATAGCACAACCAACTGCAATTAGATCTTTACCCTCCAAGTGACTCAAACCTTCTGTCATGCAGCTTGCCTATTGATATAACATCTGCTATACAGAACGGTTACATCCTATATTTAGTAGGTTTAAACCACTATGACATGGAAATCTCTTCATTTCAACTCCAGCAAGCTGGGGAGTCAAATTCCATTTCTGTGCATAAGTAAGAGGCAACTTCCTTATATGCTTCCTGTTAAAGAATTTCTGGTCATCTGGGATAAATCTCAAGTTCTTGAAAACTTTGAGCAAAGCTGAGACTAAGATTTGCTTTAGGACCATTTAAACTGAATCTCAGTTAGTGCTGGTGATAATTTCATTTCTGTGATACTTTGATTCCAAGATCACAAATGCTGATGAAAAAAACCTAACACGCTTATCCCTGCCATCTTACTGTCTGTGCCAAGAAATTCTGCATGAAACAAAAAGATACCTTCCTGGAACTGCAACTAACTGACTCCAGCATCTAGAATAACATAACTGATACTCTTCAGATCATGGTCTGCCATTCTGCTTTTTCTCTCAGACTGGAGTAAATACTCATGGTGAGTCTGGACTTACTGAAACTTTAGCTGGGACTTGCTCAATTTGAACCTCATCTGGTATTCTGAAGAAAGGGTTGAACTGCAGGGCCCCAGGTCAAGTAGCATGTGCTTAATTTTTCTTACTTTTTTTTTTTAAGATTTTACTTGTTTTGAAATTATACCTTACCTTAGCCTTTTGAGTATATACCTTTCTTCTTTCTCAGAGATAGGTACTTGCTTTCAACTTAATTTTATTTTTGATTTATAAATAGCAAAGACCAAAACTGTAAGATGCTCTTGTGCAATAATTAGTTTTAAAATCAGATTGAAGAGAAAGCAAAAGGAAGAAGGTGTAGTGACAGAGAACTTTTGGTTTAAAATCTTCCACTTTTTGTGTTTTACATGATTTCTTATTTCTTTTGTTGACTTGTGGGCAGATAATACACAAAATCACTTGTGCCAATTATTAGAATTCAGATTACAGAAAAGAGAACAAATATCCACCCTCATTTGTTTACCACTGCTACTGCTCACACAGACAGGATCAATTTTGGGAGCAAAAGTTAAAAAACCCTGGTGGTTTTAAGAAAACACTGGGTAATGCAGCCACAATGACATTGTTGCTGGTTCTTAGAGATCCCCCTTCCCCTCTCTCAACAGAAAAATAGCACCTTTTCATTACAGTTTAAAAATAGAGCTATCTAGTCAGTTGGTGTTACAGACTCCCATGCCATGGCTTTTAAGATCCGTTAAGTCCTGATACTTTTGCTTAAGTCTGTGAGATCCCATTTTTCCTGTGCTGGAATTTCTCTCATCCCTATCAATTTTATGCTGACATTGTTTAAAGCTGTACTACTGGTGATTTACTACACCATTACAAAGACAAGAATTAGGTTTCAGAGAGGTTTCTTATCTCTTCTTAGAACAGAACTATCACACACTAGCCATAATTTTGATTAATTCAATAAAATATGCAAGACCTTCATTAGCTGGTGCAGGTCCTTTGGAGTAAATAAAAGTCAATTGTAATTTGATGTCAACTGGTCTAGCTCCATTTACAGCAATAGACTTATCCTTGTTTATAGCAGTTGAGAATTCAGCTTACTGTTCTGGCACAAACAAACGCTATTATTTTGTACCACTTTTATTTTTAGGTTGTTGTTGAATCTCTTGTAGGTTGCTCAGAAGTTTCTACCTATTTAATCTATCTGCTTTGCTTGCTGTGAGTCTGTTCCTCAAAAAATGTCTAAGGCAGGGCAGCAGCCCACACATAAGCACAAGCGAGACAGAAGGAGAAGGAGTGAAAACAAGAAGTCAGTGGAGCACTGCCAAGTTTCACTAGTTGAGGATCTGCTCTGAAACATTTTCAGTGCTTCTTTCAGTCTTGTTAATGCTGGAATTTAGCTTGAGTCTTTGGTTTGAGTCCTTTGGGAAATACACTAGCAATAAGAATAGAAAAGCAATTTAGGTGGCATCTTTGATCATCATTGCTGTCAATCAACACAGGGCTTGGCATTAACATATGCTCTTCAGAGAAAAAACTAATCTACTCCATTTGGTAACAATTAGAAACATTAATATGACAGAAATGAGACTGAAAACCTGAACTTTTTTTCACTGGAAGCCTGTAGAATGATAGGAAAATATTTTAAAAATACAGATTTCATTTTCAGCTTCTAGGAGTAACAGTAATGTTAGTGAAATGGTCTGTGTTACTTTATTTAAAGAAAATCTGATTTCCAGATTAGGTTTCCAGTTTTTAAAGCTGTTTTATTTTAAATTTTAAGTTAATGTAGTAAGAGAAAAGGAGCTGAAATAAAAACAAAACAATCTAAATCTACAATAAACTTATACTTTAGTTTTCAGTTCACTGTTTTTACACATTTTTGTGTTTTGACTCCCTTCATCCAGAGTCAGACTGAGAAAATTGCTCTAAATCTCAATTTTCTTCCAGAAAGGGAAGAAATATTTGGTATCTAGTTCTAACTAGTCCCTTTACAATTTTTAAGGCTGAAAAACAATCTCCATTGTCAAATTGCCTAAAAACCATAAATTGTAGACACCAAAATGAAAAAGAATTTATTTTATAACTTTTTCTCTGATTATATATGTATATATCTTCAATTCAGATGCTGATCTGCCTGCATTAATCTTTAAGCATTGTTAAAAACATGGCTTCTTTCAGATCACACATGCACTGAACAATGCTGTGTGTTATGACATAGATGACTCAACTCAACCATATAAAACAAGCATATTCAATTGCTTCACTAGTAAGAAAACTGCAAGAAACCCAGTTCTGAGTTTAACTGAGTTTCTCTTTTAGTCAGAGGTTCTCCAGAAACCTGGTGCCATGAAAAAAGAAAGGAAGCTAATCAGAATCATTATTCAGTATATATTTTGAAATACATGTGTTTATTTTCTCCACAGAACATGAATATTAAAAAAAAATAAGTGTAGAAGATGATTAATAAAAAGAGTGACTGTTTCATTATCACTTTCAATAGTTTCACACTCAGATGAAAATTATTGAGAGATTATACTTTAAGTGTACTTTTTCTCTTGAAAACTTAGAAGAAAAAAAATCATATGACTATAGGACTGGTCAGAATGAAATAATTTTAAATTCTACGCTGAAAAACAAACATTTCACACAAACCCAAAAGTTGCCATCACTCTACCCATCTTTAGTTTTTAGGTAATTGTAAGTAGATCCTTAGAGGAACAAACAAAGAAATAATCCAATCTCTAGAAATTTAGCTGATTGTGGCTGGGAAAACTATTTTTACTTGGAGCCGGTAATCATCAGAACAAATTATTGAGAGAGTGCACCACAATCTATAATCTTGCAAGCAAGACAGTGTACTTCTTTGGAAGATATGCTGTAGGTAGAGAGAAATATGGGAAGCACACTGGGATCTGCTCTGCAGGAAATCCAACAGGACAGTCAAAGCAGTCTCTTCTGAGTTTAATTCTGAGAAACTGCGAGTCACACTTTATTCCCCCCAATCGACAATTCTTGTATCTCACAGTTAGAGACTTTTGTGTTATACTATTTCCATGGCAGAATAAAATTGAAAGTGTTGCATGACACGTACTAAACAGAATGTGTTAAGATGTCTGTCTTAGTTACCCAGAAAAAAAATCTGGAGTAACTCAAGAATTTGGCTCATTGATTCAAGACTTTACACTTACCAAAATGTAAGGCAAGTGTAACAGAAGAAGTATCAAAGTCACTTGGAGTTAATCTGTTTTAGGTAAACTGATACAATGTTGTTAAATCGTGTTTACAAAAGCCCACAAAGGGCTTAAGAGAATTGGTAAAGAGAACTTAAAAACATACACTGTGGGTTTTTTTTTTTTTTAATGAGTCAGAAGAAGAGCTGTCCTTTCTAAATATTCTTTTACTTCCAACTGCCTAGCCTAGTGCCTACTGACGTGATGCAGAGACTTGGCAGAGAATAAATATTTTTTAAAACTTACTCATTAACACCTTGGGCCCATCCATCAGCATGACTGACATCAAGAGACAATGCAATTTTTTTTTTAATAGGACACAACATGTACAAAAGGCTTTCTGTGGGCTAATGAGGCACACCTGACAGATGTGTGAGTCATTTGACACAATGGGTGGTATTCATGAACACTATCACCTTGCAATCAAATCAGTATAACATTCCTTCTTATTTTTTGAATCCCCTTTTCTTTAAAATAAAAGGAATTTAGGAATAACTGTACAGGACTCAAAGCAAAGTCATTTATATGCTCCATCCCTGAGATGCTACTAATAATGATGTTCATGACATTATCTGAAATTTTATTAGGAAAATAATAAGAACTTCCTGAACTGTGTCTAAGAGATAGACTTCATGTGTTCCATGCCATGCACTTTATATTATTGTACCAAATGAATCCAGTAAAGACTAATTGGCATGAGTGAGTAACATAGCAGTGCAATAAAGATAACTTGTCACCTTCTGCTCATCTGCTCAATGTTGTCTCTAAAGGGTAATAGGTTTCATTATATCCTGCTGTATTTCATGGAGATTCAGCAGGCAAATTATGCAAAAGTGAGAGAATCACAGTGGGTTTTAAAGTAGCATAACCTTTACAAAAGAGGAAAACCAACAAAATGCCCAAAAGGAGGTATCTCCTGGTTGAAAAAAAAGGTCTATTAAATAGGCACTATGACTCTGGAAGCTTTCAAAAATTTAATCTGTCTTTTAAGTGATCTAGCAGCCTTTTGCCAAATATTTCAGAAGATTCCTCTGCCTATCTATAGTAACAAGGTTGGCTGTGTTCTGTGACTTACCCTGTGAACTCAGGCCACGCAAGTCAGCCTGATCCACATTCATATTCATCATGTGTGTCACGCCCTGCTTCTCATCCTCCATCATGTACTTTCTGTACTTTTTTTGGTGGTGCTTGTAGCTCTACACCACGAATCTTGATCCAAACAGTGGCATTTTTTCTCTTCTGCTGTATCTCTGAGCTGAAGCAGTTACCTTCTGCATAGGTTACAAACCCATTTCCTTCTAATGACCTAAGCAGTAGCCATGGGTAGCCACGGTTTATTTTGAAGGACTGAGCTCTCTTCTGCTGTGGGTGATGAAATCCTGACTGGACAGGATATATTGTTGCCCAAAGCACTCATTTATATTTGAGGCAATTGAGGGTTGAGAATTAATAGCTTGTAGGAAAGACTGGAGACCAGATGACATGGCAAATTATTTAGCTATCATTCTTGCAAAACACTGTAGTGGGGCCTCGTGCCTGCTGTGTTCTCAGAAGGCTCTTGAAGTAGAACTGAGATATTGATGAACTGTTTTATCAATCTACAAAATCAGAAAGCATCCTTGTAGGTGATATGACCCTTACAGTCCAAGAAAACTAGGGAAATTAGGAAAGATATTTGTTGTCACATAAAAACAGTTAGAGAAAACCAGTGTAAGTAGGATGCCAGAAAATTGGTGTTTTATTTAGCAGTTTTCTAGCAGTCAGAGCCAAAGGTGCAGAAGAACAGTAATATAGGCAGAAAACCAAAATCACTAAAGCAGCCACGAAAATTGCAGACCACCTCAATGGTTAGAGTATTCAAAGTTTCATCTTCCCTCTGGTTCTCTTTCCCTTTCTAAGCCTCCATGTAGGTGCAGAGCAATCCAGGCATGGAACGAAGGGTGATTGCCTAGATCTGTAAGATTTCTTAGCTGTGGAATTTCTAGTTCTAATGCCTATAGCATCTGCAGGCTGTAATAGAATTTCAGGAATGTTTGAGGGAAAATTGTTATGCAGAATTCTTAGTACTTAATTTGGTAGCCAGGGAAGATTCAACAAGATAAGAGGCTTGTGACCTTTATCCCCAGAGGATCAGCACAGTGGTTCCTGCTAGGTACCCCATTGAAAGCAGCACATGCATTTGTTTCTAGAAAAATTAGGCCTTTGAACTTTGACTTGCTTGTTGATGTGATAAAAAAATTCAGTACTTAATCCTGTTGCATCTTCTACTGAAATAGTCTAGGTTTTGCTGTTCCTCCTTGCTTCCTGCCATGCCAGAAGATTTCTCTGCAGCAGTTCCTCCCAGAGTCACAGTGACACTGGGTCTCCCACGCTTCTCTTCAGCATTTCAGGCTTAAGTTGTAGTGCTCTCTTCTTAGCCCTTATTTGCTGGACAGCTGGTCTCATTTAGATGTCTGTAATGAGAAGTATACACAGTCCATACACTATTTCTGTTTCTTGGTGTTTCATAAGTGTATGTGCAGGAGGTTTTTAGAAGCCTGGCAATTATCCAAACAAATTAGGGGACGTTCTGAATTATGCAGATGATACACCAAAATCTCACCTAGAGCTAATCTGAACAATTAGGTTCCTTGAAAATGGAAAGGATACAGAAGGGGATAAACGGTATGTCACAACTCATACTGATGCTCCAGAGCCTGGTAGGGTACTGGAGCTGATTCTGTCACATATGTGATGTTTTTCTTGTGTTTGTTTCCAGGGTCCAGTTGTTGTTTGATTGCATAAACTGTTCATATCCACTTCAAAAAATAAACAAGAACAGAATTTTCACAGCATTTCAAGAGAGAACAAGGCCTAAAAGCTGAACATCTGAATTATTGAAGATAACATTGACTTGTCCATAGTTCCTTCTAGCAAGGTGTTACTAACCACAGGGCGCTGTCCTGTGTGCAGGGAATGACAGTAGCACTGGTATTAGGAAGATTGTATTCCTCAGCTTACTTCAAGTCGCATTGACTACCCTTTTGTTAAAAGCTTCAGAAAGATGTGAGATAACTCTTTTTTAGAGATTGATGTGTGAGAAAGAACAGAGTAAGAGGGATCAGCTGTGACAGAATTTGGTACAGTTAGAGGTGGAGAAGCTAGGGCTTGGACTTTTTAGCAGTGAAACCAGACCTTTAAAGCCTCATGTTGTTTTTGGCAGACATTCTTCTCCTCCCCATCTTATTTACACTCCCTGCTCACGTCGGCTTCTTTTTGCAGCATGTTATTTGCAGAGCAGAGCTTCTTTACACTTCCTTCTGCCAGCTTCCAGATGATCATGAGCCACAGAACAGTCACCCAGAAACCTGTCACCACTGGAATGGTGCACCAGAATGGAGAATATGGAGTTGGACCACAAACCCCCTACAACAGGCTGCGGAAGAGGCTGAGTCAGCCCCTTGCTCAAAAGGCCATTATAGCATTCAGTTGCTGATCTGCTTGCCATGTGTGATAGCACATTGCTGCTAAAATGGCATATTGGCCCTAATCCTGAAAAGCTTTCAGACATGTATGCATTCAGTGAGATAAAGAACTATAGAGAGATGCCTATGTTTTCTGTAAGGACGTCATATTGGTAAAAAAAGGATAGGTGCAGTGATCTCAAAGTATTTTGTGACACAAAAATATGAGCAAGAATAATAATGCACATGTATATGATTTGTGCAGACACACACACACATATATACACACACGTATGTATATTACATCTCTGTAACTGAATAGCATTACCATGGGGATAATGAGACCCACAAATAGCACAGTTAACAAATTTAACTTGCTATTTTTGTGTCTTTCATTCCTGAACTGCCAGGGAGTAGATTGTTATATCCTCAAATTTATCTTTGAAAATCATCTCAAAATAACTTGTCTGTGAAACTCATTTGACAGGGTTACTTACATGATCACCTCTTTATCAATCCACTGAGGATGAGAGTTAGTTCTAGACTTCAAACTAGCAAGGCTAGTTCTTTAGCTCAGCCTGTAGCAGTTTGTGCTCTCAACCCTAGAAATTATTTAGCACTGAGGACACTGTGCAAAACTCTTAGAACTGTAAGGTTTTTTACTCTGCATCTGACTGAGAATGTGACATTAAATTCCATACAATATCATATACTTCACACTGCTTAGAATACGACAACACATATGGAGAAAGATTGGGAACTTGAGACTCCTTGCAGCTCGATGAGCACACTAACCATACTGTACTGCTCTTGCAGTCTTTGCTATCAATGTGAATCCAGAATGCCAGTGATAGACTTACACAAGTACAATGGCTGAGCTACAGAAACATCAATGAATTGCACATTGGCATGCCTGTCTGCTGTGCAGGTTAGGGTTAGGGTAGGGTCAGGGGTAGGGCTTGGGGCTAGTGTTAGGGTTAGGTTTAGGGTTTGGGTTATGGTTATTTTTAGGGTTAGGGGTTAGGGTTAGGGTCAGGGTTACCGTTAGGGTTAGGGTTAGGGTTGGGGTTAGGGTTGGGGTTAGGCTTATATAGATACATATGTAGATATATTTGTGTATATATTTTCATGTTATCCGTTTAATAGTCTTTTCCTTCAATGAACCCAGTGCATAAATACCAATGGTATGTTTCATGGTATGTCTGTCTGTCAAAACCGTTCAGTGAAAAGGAGGGAATTTTGAAAGTAGAAATTGGCTGGAGAAATCCTGATTTTTTTTAGCTGATTAATCTGTTAACTCTTTTGTTTTGGTTGGAGTAAGCAGTGTTTCCTGGTGAAGGGGGATCAAATGGGTTTTTACCTTATTTATGCCTTAATACCAGCTGATGCAGTATGTACTTTGCAGGCCATGTTTTCTTTTTTGCAGTTCTGTGATTTTACAGCTGGTACACTCCAGGCTGTCTGCCTTCCCACGCTGAGTCCAGTTTGTTCATCTTCTGACATCTTGGTACACGTACAAGACAATACTTGTTGTCTGGGGAATTTAACGAAGCTGTTTCTAAGGCAGTAGGTGCTCCTGTTGCTCAGGGGTTAGTAACTTCAAATGTGGCTAGGCTCATTGCCTAGAAAATATGGTGGGAGGTTCTGAGTAAATTTTTTTCCTCCAGGTGAACTCTTCAATGCTTTATCAAAACATCCAGATCCTTGTGTTTTAGAATTTATTCAAAGACAGACAACCTTTTTTCTACTGACTGATGTTCAGTGTATGTAGCTATCGGGTAGAAAAAGAACTGCTCTGGCAAGTCACTGAGTGGGTCTTTGTGCAGGTCAATAGTAGGCTGGTACCTCATGAGGAGTGGAAAGCCTATCAGCTTGCCAATGGCACTGTCAGTTCAGACACACAGCTACCATAATTGTTCCCACTTTCCATCAGGTGGAGGTTAAACAATGGTTATTGATGAAACCAAAGCTTTGAGAACACTAAAAGCAGTATTACATGTGGCTTGTTCGAATTTAATTCTTTTCCACCAACCAACAGCGTGGCTTATGGTGCTGAGGACAAACTTGGAATCACGTGCCCTCATCTAACTGACCTTGTCTGCATCAATGGTGTTTTAACAAAATTGGTTCTGCACCCCCTCTTCTAACAGAAACTATATTCCCTGAAGTAAACCTGGGCTTGGGCCACCCTCTGTAGCAGAAGGGCTGTTAGGGGGAGTAGTGTAATTACTACAAGCCTCTGCTTTGTCCTGACACAGTTACGTCCACTGGCAGGAACCCACAGCTTCTGAACACACAAGGGGTGTGTGTGTCTGAGGTGACAGAATCAGCAAAGACTGCACCTTGAAGTTATATCACGTCAAAACATGCTTCAACCCACAATCAAAGTGTCATTACTGTGTTACCATTATCCCAAAGCAACTACCTAACATTCAAGAGTTGTGATTCTTCTTGTTCCAGGACTTGCTGATTCATTTGCAAAATCATAGCCACAACGTGATTAATTGTTGCTAATATTTAATTCTAATCTTAGCTACTCATTTTTGTAGTTAAAAAAAATTAAGTTTTTTTTCATAAACAGATATTTTTATTAGCATTAAATAAAATTTAGTTTGGAAACTAAGACAGACATTGCTTGATCAAAGTTACAATCATCTTTTCTAACTCAGAAATTGCTTGACTTTAATATGCATCCCCTTTTCTCTAATATAGAAAAGATATATACAAAGCTCTGTTCCTGAGGAAGAGCAGGCAATGTTGAATAGGAGCACCTTATCATCAAAGGAAACTTTTTGACAACACAAACTGGTGCTTTTCATATGTCTGTGTTTTATAACTGGGTATATGTTGGTTTCACTTACATGAAACTAAAGATCTTGCATTTCCTTAGAGTAGAAAAGCAAAACACAGTCATAAAATTACAACATAGGTAAAAATAAATTAAAAAAACCCAGAATAAAGGAATAGGTTTCATCAGAAACAGAAGAACGTGGAGCTTCGTAAGTATAGTTTTAGGATTTAAAGTTTCGAAGGAGATTTCGCGGGGTAAAACCCGGCTTAGGCGAGGCCCTGCTCCAGCCGCGCTCGCGGCCCGGCCCGCACGCTGCAATCTCAGCGGCGGCCACGAGATGGCGCTGCGAGCCCTCGCACGGCGCCGCCGCCGTCGGCCCGGCGCGGCCCGGCCTCTGCGAGCCCCTCCCGCGCCAGGCCGAAAATCAGGCACCGAGGAGAGGAAACACGACTGAAAAATGTGCATAGTTTCCCTTCGCGGGATGAGCAGCATGTGGCCGCTGCTGAGCTGAGGCGCGGTACGGGTCGTGCCGGGCACTCGGTGGAGGAGAGGGGCACAAGCCCGCTGGTTTGGCCCCGGGACCTCCGGCGCGGCGGGGCAGGAGCAGCAGCGCAGGTCCCGTCCCGGAGCACCGGAGGGACAGCGCTCCTCCAGAGCGCTCCCTACGCCTTGTGGCAGCTGTCGGGAAAACGGCGAGCCCTGACAGCTTTGCCCCAGCGCCCTGACCGTGCCGACAGCTCAGTGCCGGAACCGGCGTCGGGCGGGGACTGCGGGAGTGCCTGGGCCCGGCTGCGGGGACAGAGTGCCCGTCAGCCTCCTGCCCCGGCCTGGAGATTCGCCCCGCGCAGCAGAGAACTTGCCATTGCCTCTGAGTGAGCGCTCTGCTACACCGTGGTCTGCCAACCCACGGAGATACATCCCCAGTGAAAATGCTTGGTAGCCATCAGTGGGGACGGGAGTCCCGAATTGAGTGCCTAAAGCAGCATTCCTGTATCGGGAAATTTAACCTTCAAGCACCACCGTGCACTTGGATTGATTCTGCCTTTTGTCTGCCGTGACTGCCGCAGAGCACAGACACCGTCCAGGGCAGAGCCTGGCTGCTGTTTATAGTGTCTGCACAATATTTACACAACACCGGGCACACTTGCTGCTTTCACATTGTTAAAATATTCAGTACTATAGATAAGACCAATGGACAAAACTAAATTGAAATAATTAAGTTTATGCATTTGCCTTAACGGTGGCTGTTGACTAATTGTGTTCCTTGAAAGTGAAACTTATGGAACACAAACTTAGTAATTTTATTTGGCAATTCCAGCTCTTTTAAAAAAGGACTGTGTGTACAACCAAGCTGTTTACCCATCCTCTGGAAATGTGGTGAGTGCTTATATAATGTTTCAGTACCCAAGTTCAGAGGGAGAAATGTCTCAGTGAAGGTGAATGTACTGATGTAAATGAAAGTCATGTCAAGGATGAATGTAGAGAAACCCAATTTTTATTATGAAATCCCCTTCTCTTCCCTCACATGTCCAGATTCAGGATTTCTTTAGAAGATGTGTCTTTCTAAAATTAAGAGATTAAGGTAGTTGTCTGTCGAGCTGCTTGGAAAATAAAACCAGTGTTTTTTATCATATGAGCTTTTGCAGTGAAAAAAATTAAGTGCAATCTGGATGAAACATTTTGTTCTTTTCTGGCTAAGCAGTCTGTATGAGTTTTGAGAAACAATGCTTGAAAAAAGGCATTGCACTCACACGTATTACCTCTGATGTTGTTTTCCTCAGGGGTTCTAGAGGTATTTGAATTATGAATTATCCATCCTAATTCATTTCCTTTAGAGCCAAATAATTTATTCTGAAGAAACATTCTTGTCCTGAATGTGTGTGTATATGCCTACTCCTACATATCCACACATGCAGTTTTTACAGTCTCCCTAGCAGAAGAGGCTAAAGAACTTAAGCAAACATGTGCGAGTAGGAGGCATCAATTATTAGATGAAGCGGTTGTGTTCAGAGTACAAGTAATTGTGTAGAAACATCCATTTTTATGAGAGTTTGATGACACACTGAGTCTGACTAGTGAAAAACATTTTAAAGTAATTTATTTTCTCTCTTTGCATGATAAATATTTATTTCAAGGCTCTGCTTATAGTGGGAGGCCTTTACTACCTTGGGTCTACCACTGATGAGGAGACTGACTGTTAGTTGTTGAGCTGGCAACAGAGTACAGGAGACTTGGTAGAGCTGAATTTATTTCACACATTTATAAAATTCTAATTTTTGACTGTGCTTTTGTTTTGAGTGCCTGTCCATTACAGAAAACTTCTGGAAGTAGGGAAAGGTTTTGGAAGGAAATGGGAACCATGCCACAGCAGGAAAAAGTATTTTTGTTACAAATGTTATAATAATATGTAATCTGTAATTGCTGGAACAAGAATTCCTGAATTCAGCTGTCACAAATTCTAAAGACTTGAGCTATGTCCTGGCTAGTGGGATGGAGACAGAATGATTGCCAAGGAGTGCAGTCGACAAGTGGTAATTTGCAGGGGTGTCAAGAAGCCTGCTTCCTGATAACCCCAGAGATGGGGTTATCAACAACAATCAGATCCCCATCACGCTTGTGAAGAAGTGGTACCTGTCTATTGAGTTGATGTTAGAATGCTTATATGGAAAGCTTTTTGTTCAGATCCCATATGTGTTCAGTCTTGGGCATTGCTGTTCAGATTCTCATTCTCTCTTCATTCCCCTTCAGATTCTTTTGGGTGCTCTGGAGCAATGCAGGGAACAGGGCTCCTAGTATGAGGTGAGTGCATCAGAATAGTCACCTCTCTTGCCTCAGGCCTTGCAGCAGGAGCGGGAGCTGCAGATGGATGGCCTCTCCCTACATCTCTTTTGGTGTGGTAGGGTTCCAGGACAGAGCCAGTTCCCAGCTGCTTTCACCACAGGCACCCTTCAGCCTTGTTTGCAACAGCAGACAATGAGCTATCCTGCCTCCTGTCAAATCATTCCCCTGTGTGCCACCTGGCTCATTCTTAACACCAGGCTGTGTCTGCCAGGGGAGAGAGTGGAGTGGGGTCAGGTCACCCACCCACTGGTACCCTCAACTAAAATGCTTGCTGGGACTGCTGCCCTGGAAGAAAATTGTGTAAGGTTGCACCTACTGCTGGGAAGGGTCTCCCCTCTCTGGGACAAAAAGAACTGAATGAACTGGAAGCATTTCATTTCATGCATCTGTACCACTGTTGGAGCATGCTTGTTGCATGCCAGCAGGGGAAGTCTTAACCAAACCCAAAAGAAGTTTAACCATCAGCCTAGTCACTTAGTGAGAAACTTAATCTGCTGTTAATATTATTTCAGGCTTCAATAGTGAAGATCAAGCCTTTGTGTTACAACTGAAAATTTATTTACTCAATCACTAATTTTCTTAGAGTTAATGTAAAAATCACTGTTTCAGTAAAGAAGACTTTTCTGGGTTTCTACTTAACTACTAATCTTAAGGAGCACTTCAATATCTGATGGGGGAGTGTTTGATGTTAATTATATTTTGATGAAAGCATAATCGTGAAAATTTGCTTTTATGCACAGTCTCCTATGAGTTTGTATTTTTGAAATATGAACCTAAGCAAGGAAAAAAAATAAACTTTTACAGTCTTCAGAGTATAATCTGATTGTCATAGAACAAAGTACCTTGTCATTTCCCACTACATGGCTCTTCCATATAACTCTACCTTTGCAGCATTTACTTTGCTATACTTGATTGGGTATATAACTACAAAGTCTTATTTATCCAGCCTAACATTTGTTCCAAGAAGAAAAGGTAAATATTATGGGCTGAACTCCATTTTAGATTCTTATAAACATTGCTCTCAGAAATGTAAGTCTGACCTCAAACATTTGTGACATCAGTGGCCTCTGAAGCAAAACAGAAATGGATTCTGGATCCAGCAAGAAGAGTAAAGTTGGGCTTCTATCCTTAGAGTTTCTATCCTTACTAAGCCAGCACTTAAAACATCTAGATCTGGAGGAAATGTAATGAACTGAATTTGCTTCCTCAGCTGGAATAGTTTTGGCACATGTATTTGAAGACCTGTTTAGCTATGAGGGAGCTAACCAATGGCTGAGATTATGCACATCTGTCAGTTAAATCAAAGATCCCAAGGCTAAATGCAGCATTCAGAGGCAACACGTAGGCCCATGAGTTTTATGGAAGACAGTGTCTAGACACTGATAAGCAGTTCCTTTGCATCCACATGCTATAAAACTGTATGTAATTGCTCTCAGTAACAGCTTTCAGAAAATTACTGCTAGGAATACGGAAGAAGCATTTTGTGGCAGTGACCTTAAAAATGTAGTACAGAGATTTAATTTTGTTTTCCAGTCATTTATGCCATGGAGGTAAAGAGTATCTGAAGTGGCCACTGGCATCTGGGCTAGCTCTGGAGAAACTCTGGCACCACGCAGGAGTGGGGACCAGCTGAGGTTTGGATTTTACCTGCAGCGGAACCTGAGGAGCAGCTTGCTCTACAGTACAGCCATGGCAGGGATCAGGCAAAGGAGAAGGCTCTCTGGTCTTGAGGTTCCAAGAGGGAAGGGTTTATTCTGAGTGAAGGGGTCAGGAACAAAGAGAGCCTCAAGCAGTGCTGTGCAAGAGGTTTTATACAGATACAAATCAGGGGGTGGGTACAAACAGCTAACCAACAGGGAATCTGCAGGGGAGGAGTGAGGGGATCACACCAAGTGTCTGGGGGCAATTGGGGCAGGAGGGTGGAGAGGATGGGTCACATGGGCCAATGGGGCCTCCAGGAATAGGGGAATTCCAAAGGGGTGTCACAGTCTAGGATTGGCCGCAGGTGAGAGTGACAGGGAAAGAGCTGGGGCAGAGGCAGAGTTATGCTGACAGGCAGGGAAGGAGCTGGAACTAAGGGCAGGGAATCCCAAAAAAGGGCAGCTGTGGGGGAGGGTAAAACCCAGGGCTAAACCAGCTCGGGGAGAACATGGGGGTACAACAGAACGAACCACTTAACAAGGAATCAATAACATAAATTTGAACTGCAACAAGTATCTATTTTAAGATAAAAGAATGTATTATACAGAAAAAAGATGCTTTTCCTTATAAGAAAAATAATTGATTTGCAAAAACTGTGGACATGCTATTCTTTTGTAAGTACAATGCAGGTCTTAATGCTTATTTTTATAATTCTACAATTTACTCATTGTGTATTTTCTGACTTCAAAGGTTTTAACAGGATAACATGGGAGAAACAAGAACTATCTACACGTCTGTGTATGTGCCATTCAGCCAGTATGTGCATAATTGCATAATTTTTTTCTAACTACATAGTTTTATTGTCAAAATTGTAAAATATTACAGAGAAATTATAAGCCTGCAAGTAATTTACAACCATCTCATTTCTGGCTTATACACTCCTAAACAATTTTTTCTGGCACAGATGGTAACATCATAACTTCAGATCTCATTGCCATCCATTGCTGTGGCTACTCCTGAGTGTGGGAAAAGGTGATGATTAGCTAAGACAAAACTTGCTGTTCACAACATCTTGAAATTTTGTTTTTATTGATGATAAAAATGGCTTTCAAATAAACTGAAGATTTTAACGGGAAATTGCCTATCTCCGTCAAGGTTTATTTTTTTTTCTTTTAAGTCAACTGTACATGCAATCATATAACTGATGTTTCCAGTGCTATATATTTCTTTTCTTTCCATGCTTATACACATTACAGATATGAGAAAGTCACAAATGCAAGATGGCAGACATTGCTTGGAAGAATCTGTAAACAGCAATATTCTTTGAAAGCACAGACCAACTATATTCTTAGATACTATTGTTGTATTTCAGCCTTTCCATGCAATTATTTATTTTTCTGTGACATTTTCGATGGATTTTGAGTCCACAGGAAGCACATGGGTAGCATTCTCCATGCTGGTACTAAAAAGATCATTGCATTTCAGCCCATTTACAATGTATTCTTTGCCTTAGTCACTGAGCTTATTTTAGGAAAGAACACATGAAAATTGGGTATTTCTCATGCTCCCAAAATTAGATGGATTTAAGCAGGGTTTTGCTGCTTCTGCTTTTTAGTTTTACTTTGAATTGGATATGGATCATTTATGTTGTAGAAGCTGAAAACACATAGGAAGACCAAAAGGGCTTACAAGTGGAATAAATCAAAAATCTGAACGTTGGAACTCTTGTCAAACCTCACATGTTGTTATTATTTTTATTTCAACTGTTCTCTCTCACTTGAGGTATTTGCTTTTCATTTCTCAAATTGTATTGGCCCTTCAGTGACTTTGCAACATCCTTCCCTGCCACCTTGACTAAGAAATTAATTTGGTGGCTGTTTACATTAATGTGTGTTGTAAGGTAAATCTATCCTCTATGTTCCCATTTAGCTCATGTTGAAATGAGAATTCTGAAAGATCTTATATCTTAGAACATCAGGAATATCAGCTAACACCTTTCCAAGTACTTTTGTTGTAGTGCAGAAATGTCCAGATTGGAGCATTTGAAAGTCAGAAGCAACTTTGGTATGTTCAATTGCAATTTTTGTGTGAATTCAATAGCCTAAAACCTCTGGCCATTCAACCAAGCATTTGACTCTGGCCTTAAGCATCTGGCAGAGTTAAAGGAATTTGTTTCCAGTGCATCTAATTCATAGTTCTTAAGCTGCTATTTTCCAAAGTTTTTGTCAATTCTTTCTGCCTAAAAATATCAAATTCTAAAAGGTTTGCTGTGATCAATATTTCCATAAAGTCTAACGAATGATGGGAGTATTCCAGTGATTTTCCACATTGGTTAACCATTTAAATTTTTGACGGTGTTTTCCACAGATATTCTTCCTTTTGCTTCTTCACATGTGTTCTGGTTTGGTTGACTTAGTGACTTAAGTTTACTGTCTTTGCCAGCCTCCTTATCTGAGATGTCCTTGAATTCTTCATAGAACCATAGAATGGTTCGTATTGGAAGGGACATTAAAGATCATCTAGTTCCCACACTTTTTTTTTTGTTTTTGCATGTGCATGTGCATTGTGCATGTGAATTTGCATGTGCAATTCCCTTCCCAGTCTGTTCTGCTAGTGGGAACATGACCAGCTGCCAATTACTCTTAAGTGGTAGTTGCTGCTTTAATTGTCAGATATTCTGTGTGCTCAAGTGAGAGCCATTCAAGGTGGGGTTTGGTAGGACAGTGCATGAGTAGTGTGGAATCCTTAACTTTTCTGGAAGTGAAGTCCATGTACCTCAGTAACAGCTTCTGCTTTCAAATCCATGTGGCATGTATAGATAGAATTTCTCTGATTTTTGCAGTGGGAATTCTGATGACTCTTTTTAGGCTTTAGAATTACATTACATCTAGACACAAGACATATCAGTCTCTCAAAGTTTCACTAATATGCAATGTACTTCTGTTGGTTCTGTGCCAGATTTGTCAGCAATCTGGCTTTGATTTAGGCAAGTCAAGTTTCAGGGTATTGCCATGCATGTGTCTTGAAGTGCAGCAGTGCTCTTTTACAGGCGAGACTCAAGGTCTGTCTATCAAAGTAGCTCTTGGGCTTTTTTTTGGAACACAGCTATGAGATCTGTGAGATACCTCTCACTGCAGATAAGAAACAAATGTGGCTGCCCCTGCAGCATGCTGAGAGTGGAGTATTGCTGTGCATGTTAAGGCCCTGAAACTCTGCAAGACAGAATGCTACTGACAAACTTTGTGGTTATATTCTGAAAAAGATCGTGATACCAATGTAATGGAGTCATTAATCTTTAGAATGCCATTTTCTGAAAACTAAGTTTAGGGCTCATGTAGTATGTGGGACTCCTAAACCTGCAGTATTTTTGACTAGGAAAAAAAAACTCTGAACCTTCTTCATTCTGTTATTTATTAAATACAGTACTTTGCAACAGCTTGGAAACTTACTTCAATTATAATTTGGAAGAGTAAGAACATTTGCTTATGTGGCTAATATCTAAACTGAGCTGGTAGTATTCTGACAAACGGCTGACTTTTTTTCCCTTGAATTACTGTTTGTTGAAACCAGACCTTAATGCCCAGATTCAGTGTTGATAAACTTCCCAATATAAGGAGTTGTTAGAAAACAAAGTTTTTAATAGTCCAAATACCTGCAATTTTATAATTAAGGAAATTTGAGGGGGTTTATTTAAAAAGTTAGTTTTTATTTAATTTAGACTAAAAAGTTTAAAAGAGAAAAATGTATCTAACCAAAGTGTAATAATTTTGCCTGGAGAATACTTTTTATGTGTATAGTTAATTGCTCATGCAGACATCAAGATTTTCATTGTCATTGTATTTGAGAGAGAGTGATATTTTTTGAATACCCCAAAAGTTCATAGAGCTTCTATCTCTGCTACTTATCTCTACAAACACTATTTCACTGTAATGTACAGACAGGTGTGTCATCCCTCCTGCTCACAACAGACAAGGATCACTGACACATATGTTTGAAATGGGGGTCCTCTGCTACAGCAGAGTGGTAATGTGAAGGGTTTGCTGAAAAATATTTCACATGGACATGATATGGGAGTAAGTTATTCAAATCACATGTATCTTCAGCTCTTGGTCACTTCAGTGAAACTGCTTGTGGATGGTTACTTAATGAAATTTTCTCTGGCAACTTGTGAGAAATGCTTCTATACTGATGGACAAACCAGACTCTGGGCAAATCTGGAACACCTTGGATCTGGTAGCAGTATCTCTACTCAGTAACTTCCAACATTAACAAATTTCAAACTCATTCTCTTGAATGAAAAAAGTTCTAAGCTCATTACTAAACTCATGGACCATTTTGCTTGCTTTCTGAAGATTTCAGACTGAAGTACAGCTTGGCTTAAGAACACTGACTTTTCAATTACTTTGATTTATCATCTATCTTTGAAACTATAACCAAAGTGATGACCTTGAGCATCTTGCAGCACTCTTGGGCTTGCTCATGACTTCAGTCCTCTATGTTTTCTTTTTCTGAATGTACTGGCTGACCTTCTTTAGCATGAATTTTATGTTAGTCCTCTGGAAAGTTTCTAATATACTGATAAAGAAATGATGTGCAACATCACCCCTTTCTGCTTGCTTGAGACTGTCTGTCTTATATCCAAATGCTTGTCCTCTTCATTCCATTTTCCTTAAACAGATTTTATTTTGATTTGGTCTCCCATTTTTCTTTATGAAGAACTTTTGAAGAAAACCTCAGTGTTTTTAGTTTACATGATTAAAGTTCTCAGGTAGTTTTTCACTCAGATGTTATTTCTGCAACAAGCTTTAATAAGAAAATAGGAGACGTCTTCTAGCATCTGAGAATGTCATGTAGGAAAAATAGAAATGAACCTGTGATCAGCATCCGGCTCAAGCTCCCAGTGCTCAGTGTGGGAGCTGTTGCTCTTACACATATTGTGCTGCTGCAGAAGTGGGAGGAGATGAAACTTCTGCCATTTCTGTGGCATCACTCAGCAAGGTGTAAATGAAATATGAAAGAAAAACTGTCAGCCCACTCAGTGCACAGACAGACAAAAAGATAGTGCTTTATATTTGTTGCTGTGATATGGTATTTGTTGTAGTATTAACCTTACATAGTGCCAGAATGCTTCCTAAGATTTACAATCTCAGGTCAAAAGGGAAATGATATCTTGTTAGGTCTCCTTCTTTTCTCTCTTTCCACCAACATGCTGCTGCATGTCAAAGCTGGTTTTGCAGAGCAGGAGTGAGGTGAAAAGACTGACAGGAGGATCCTGTTCTGAGAGATAGAAATTGTGTGTCAGCAGGCATAGTTTGCAAGGAGCTTCAGGGTAAAAATGATAAAAATCTGAACACTGAATTCAGCTTCAGATTCAGAAATGTTTGCTGACTTCATTTTATTAAGTTGCATCTCATCTGGGTGATTTGGAGGGAAGGAGCCATAGGTGGTAATGCATCCATGCTGTGTTTAAATTCATTAGCACTGGGGAGTCTGTTTGTGTTGCTAGGTAGCTCATTTGGTGTGACAGCAGTCTTTGGATGCAAATTGTTTTCAGCCCAGTTTTGCTTCTAAGTCTTGCTCTCATAGCTTAACAAATCACTACCTAGATCTTTGTGGTATCCTGCCCACTATTTTAAGCCATAAACCAGTCTCCTGGCAGCCCCCTTTTTATCTGGCTGGAAATGTTCAGTGGCTGGATCTTCTAAACTAGCTTCTAAGCTGGTGTAAATAATGCGGCTTCACTGATGTCAATAATAATATCAGGCCAGTTTACACTAGTTGAAATTCTGTTCTTCAGATGCAAGTCAGCACCTAATCTCCATGACATTCACACAGAGGCATGTATTTCCCTCTGTTTTTCTAATCCTTGTGTGTCCTTTGTAGAACTCTGTGATTTGTGCTGAAAACAGTGCTGAGAAATAGGATGAAGTGACGTGATTACTGTTTTAAAATGCTGGACATCTGAAACCCCGCCTTGTTCTGACTGAGACCTCTGTGTGACAGCACAATTATTCCACTCTTTGTGCCTACACTCTTCCCGTCACTCTTCCAGTCTTAGGGAAGTGTGGGGGTAAAGTCAGCAAAGGTCGAGATGCTGCAGTAACAGAGGCTGCAGTATAGATCAGTGGATAACATCTCAAAAAAGCCTCGCTGTGGTCAGAGAGACACATCGAGTAACGCCTCTGTGAGCTAGCACAAACTGAAAGCAGCCTGCAAACTGCTCGGCTACTGCACTGCTGTGTGAAGGAGGGGTTGTGTGTGGTTGGACTTCTGAGCACAGTGGGGTCTCCTCTGTTTACAGTGAGCTCAGAGACAGCAGGGATCTGTACCATGATCTTTCTACAAGGCTGCACAGGGGGACAGGGAACATGCAGGACACATGTATTTAGGCTGATTCAGCCTATAGATCTCAGAACTCTGGAAAGACAGGGTAAAGTCTAGCTGGAGGGGTTTATATAAATGCCATTCTGGCTAAAGCAGGGAGCATAATTGTAAGAAATTACAACTTGTACCATCCTCCAACATTTGCCAGGGATGACATGTTCATAGGGAAGGCCTTGTGATAAGAAATCAAACCAGCAAGATTCAAAGAGAACCAGATGCCTTTGCAAAGGCATGAAGGCAATTGGGTCATTAAAACATGCTACAGGCTGTTTCAGCATATGGAGAAGGCCACGGTAGTGCTCATGTAATACTTGTGTTAAATCTTAAGAAAGCCAAAGAGCCCTTTGGTGCAAGAAGTGAATGTCACCTACATTGAAAAAAACTGCAACACTATTGGATGAACAAAAAATTTGAAAGGCCATTTGAAAACAGGGCTTCAGAGGTCTTGGTCTGGTTGGTGCAGCTGTACAGCTTCCATAAAGCAATTTAATACTTAATTTGTGGTGTGACTATTATAGACAGAATTTTCCGTTTCTGCCCTTTAATGAATTCTAAGTAAAAGAAAACTTCCTTCTTATTACAAATTGAGAGGGTAGTAGAAACAGGACTTGCACTGCTGCAACTGGAAGTCAGATAGAGGAACAGTGCATTGGATGGTTTAATAAAATCTCAGCCTAATCAGATAATAGGCACCACAATATAAATTGCTTTCCTCTACAATAAACTGTGAAAGCATGTTTTAAGTATACTACATACGGGATCAGGCAAGGGCAGGACTTATTATTCTGTCTGTATCAGATTGATCATAAAGGTATTGCTCTATTATAATGTTAATATAATGTACAAATGCTGGTCAGATGTGCATTTTAAAACAATGCCATGTTGCTCTTCAAAACAAATTCCAAAATTATAAATTATTTACATAAAGATGAGTCCTTGATGATCTTACTTTTTAATTTTATTTTATTTGTAAATGCATGTTTACAAACCCAAGAGATATACATTCATTCACTTAATTTATGTCTGACTACATTATTTTAGAATTGTCTGTGATATTATTAAAGACAATTTAATTCAAAGTATTCATTTCAGTTTCTAATGAAAACCAGCATTGTGACCTTATTCTAGGGAAAAGGATGGATAAGAAACAGAAGCTGTTGGAAACAGCTGAATTTTGTAATATATTTGTTGCTGTTATTAGATTGATTTATATTTTTTCTATACTTTTTATTTTTTTCTATACTTTTTGTCTATTTTTTCTTTATTTTCTGAAAAAAAATATAACAGGGGGTAAAAAACAAACCGAAACACAGAAGATTTTGGATCATTTAAGTGAACTACTGGGTCGAAAATTCAGTTTAATGTAGAAAAATGTTAAACAATTCATCTGGGAGGAAGGAATCGGTGTAAGGGATCTGTACTAAATATGCAGTCATCCAGCATACTGATTAGGAAAGAGATGAAATAGTTATAGAGAAATGACTGCAAACATGAATTCCGGTGCATTGTAGCATTAAGAATTTTGAACAATATATTAGGGAAGAGAAGGCAACATAGCTATCATAGGAGTTGGATTGAAATTTCATTCAAAACAGGATTTCAGTTTCTTGCATTGTTTTCCTCAGTGGATGAAAAACAAGAAAAACAATTGCTCAAAGCAATTTTTCATATCAGTGAAATGTTTCCTTTAACATTTGCATAGAAATGTCTGTTTTTTCAGAGTCTACTCTCTCAAAAGGTACTGCTTTAGATAGAAAAAAAAAAGCCAAACCAGAAATTCCAGCTATGCAGATGCACACATCATTTACAGATGGAGGAGTATTGATGCTGCCTTAGGCTTATGCTCCTATTAAACTGAAATGTAATGTAAAGAGTACTGCATTTAGTGATTAACTCCTTACATCTAAACTACCAGAATGGTCAAGAAATCATTTCTGGTTTTCAATTCTCTCAGCCTGTTTTTATGCCCAGCAGCTTCTTTACCAAGATCACAGGTAACCAGGAAAGCATGCTGGATTGCAGGGGGTGCCGAGTTAAGCTCTTGGGCACGTTGGAGTGATGAGTTAGTCCTGTTAGCTGTTTCCAGATTCATACTTTTGTTGGTAGTGCTGCAGAATATGGTCAAGTGCTGTCCAGGTATTCATTTGCCCTGCTTCCTTAGATTCTCATAATGCTGAATATTTTTTCATGTTTCTGCATCATCTATACATATACTTCTCCAGTATTCTGGTTTAAAAGCCTTTTGTGCTGTCTCAAGGTTTTTTTCTATTTGACTAGAAAACTGAAGTGTGCTGCATTAGCACAGGGCAGCGCGTGTGCGTCTGCCTCTGTTTGTGCAGCCTGTGTGCAACGCTGCCAGGAGCAAGGCAGGACCACAGCACTGCTAGGCACTTCCCTCCCAGGACAATGGCCCATTGTCATGCCAGTTTGAGAGCTGCTGTACTGCCTGCCTACCCCATGAGAGGTCAGTGGCTGGTGAGATGAGTGTGTCTGCGTCAGCTACTCCTGTTCGCAGTGCGGTATTTTAGCATTATCCTAATTTCCATGGGCAATTTAACTAGACAGGGACTGGGCACCCATGCCCTCTTGACAGCACTGCAAGAAAGACATGATGCCCAAAAGAGAGGTGAGCTTGAGCAGGAATATGTTATACAGAAGCATGGGTGTTTTTAATGCACAAGAACAGGAGGTTACCTGGCAGCTGTGGTGGCAGGGGTGAATATATTCTGCCAAAACAACTGACACAACAGTGCTCTTTTGCCATTCAGAAACATCACATTTTGGCAGAGTTGTATGATGTGGTCCATACATGTATCAGAATCTCTATACCTATAATCTCTGTACTATTATACCACTGCCATTTAGTCTTTGAAATGGCAGAAATTTACATCAAATGGATGCTACATGCCATCTATCACATCAGCATCCTGCACAGCTAGATTGGAGCAGGTGACCACAGAACCTGGCTTTATTTTCAAGTACGTGCTTATTTATTCAAACATATGCTTATGAAGAACAGGGAGAAGAAAAATATTATCTGTTTTAAAAAAAGTCACTGCAGAGATCCTCACTCAATAACCTTTGCCTGACTTCGTGTAGAGGCCAGAGACCAGCAGATGGCAATCTCCTCCTGTCTCAGGAAGAGCAGTGTTTTACTGCGGGACTCTCGTATGCATCTTCCCATTGCTTATTGCAGTTTACTTGAAGGGCAAAAAGACCTGGAAAACGTAGGCAGCCTTTGTTCGGCACAGAATGTCATAATATGGCAAAGCAAAAGTGAATTTCTACTTTATGCAAATCCTAGCTGCTGGTATCTGAGAAAGAAAAAGCAAGCTAACCTAATAGAATGAATTTGTATTAATCTTTTTCATTTTGAAATACAGGACACAGGGCTATTTTACAGCATCATGCTATTCCTCCTGTGTGCTGCTAATCTTTTAATGCACTCTTTAGAAAAAAAGAAAATTGTTGATTTTCCTGTACCCTACATTTCCCTTTCCCCCCCAGTGTTTAAAATGGGAAGAAATAACGTGATCTTCAGCTGACTTAAAAAGGAGTCAAGGAACAAAAGAAAAGCGTTTTTCTTCCTAAAATGACAAATTTGCCATGCTAGAGTAATGTGTCCAAGCAGCAGTGTGAGAGTCTAGTTTAGCATTTGAATTGGAAAATGGATGGTATTACAGGTATTGCTGTGTAATTTTTATACACATTTTTTATTGCAGAGGAGAAGATTAATGCTGCTAATTTCAGTCATGTGAAACACTGAGCTGATAAGGGAATGGTATTTTTTTTAAAGCAAATATTAGTAGCAGAAAAAGGAATATTCCTATCTTGTGTTGGAAATAATTTTGTCAGCAATCTCTCCATATTGCTTTAAATGAGTCTGCATTATTTCATGAAGTATCATACTGCAAACATTTGATCATCCATAACATAATGATGGAATGATGGCAAAGAAGACTAAATTAATATTCTGGATATTCTGACCCTGGTAATAATATGAGAAAGTATCTCTGGGAATGTAGGATTTTCTGTGCTATCCTTAAATGTAATTCTTGATATGCTGTCCATCTGGTACTGTCTACAGTAGTTTGCAGTCCTGATGTACCATATTTGTTACATATTGCTACTTAGCTGATTGGCATGGTCATCTCTTTATGAATAGTGTTCATAAGAGAGCAAAATCAAATGTTGCCTGTATCAGTGCCTTGTCCTTTAGGGCAAGATGGAGGGGGAAGTACTATGTTAGCAATGCAAAGACTGGAAGAAACCAATGCAGAGCAGGAGACCTGAAAGTATTGCCATGCATGTCAAGATAGCTGAGGTAAAGGGAGCTGGCTTAAAGTGAGTATTACAGCCAAGGCTGATTCTTGTGCTTTGTTTTACTTTATTGAAAGGATTTTCATCTGATTGTGTAGATACCGCATGATCTGTAGAAGGTTGAGAGAAACACTGACTATAACCCAACACTCCACCATGTATAGCTTACTCCTGCCTTTTATAGGTATAGAAATTTTTCTTTATATTAGAAAACCAGATGGGGAGGAATCCAAAATGCTCATAGCAACATTGTGTTTTGAACAAAAGGTAGACTGATGGACATGCCATAACAGAAGAAAAAATTGGCTTTTATTAAGATGGGTGAAAAGAAAAGGAATAGGCTGGTTCAGTGGGTAGAAGGAAGTGATTTATGAGGAAAAATTATAAAACCTTAAATTTTCTCTTATCTTAAATGATAAGTGATAAAAGTGGTTGAGTACATGCAAATATAGTTCTGAAAATATAGGCTCATTAGCACAACAAATATTGCTGGAATTATTTCTCATGATAAAAAGGAGCATCTCTTGTGATTATATTAAATAGGAAAACAGAAATTAAAATCGCCTTTTATGCAAAAACCTTTATGTTGTAAGCCATCTTCTAAAGGAAATAATACACTTCCACTGCTTGAAACAGCTAAATGTTCATTGTATAATATAAGATGGGAATATATAAGCATTTTCCATCTCTATCTTGTGTGCTTAAAGGACAAAAAAAGTGCTACTTACAATTTCTTCTCATACAGAGTGAGCTGAATATTTGTTTACACTACAGTGGCAGAATGAGAGAATTATTTTCAGTACCTACAGTTAAAATTTGTCACAATAACTACATTTGGTACCTCAGTAACACATGTCCTCTGTGGATGACAGGGATATGTCTTTTTAAAGGTGATTAAAGGTGCACCAATAAAGCAACAGCTAAGCTTAATTTAAATGTTCTCAATCACTCTTTCGAAGGACCAGGTTTTTTTTTTTATTTCTCTACTGTTCATATGGGGAACCTGCACTCCTCTGAAGCCTACCCTAGAGTCTTAAATTATACGGAGCACCTCACTATGTATCTGAATATATGTGTGTGCTTTTGAAGCATTTGACTGCTTTTCCAGAGACAGTCATGTACTTTTGTTTAATTCAAAATCAGTAAACAAGACTACAATTAAAAATTCTCTTTTTCCTCAGCATTTGTGGTGATTTTACACCATGCTATGTTCATGTAAATGACTACAGAAGATGAAAAGACTAAAAATGAAAAAAAAGTTGGCTTATTTTTCTTGACAACTGTGAATTCTTTTCAAGATTTGTGATTTGTGTTCTTTTTTTTATCCTAAGCAGGGATTGAGAAATCTGAGGCTACCATACTGGTTTTAGGGCTGACACTGGACTTAACTGCTACATGGGTTTTCATCAGCCTTATTCAAAATTTTCTGGAATGCTGCTTAAAACGAAGCTTCTGATTTCTGACAAAGAACTAGGGATGGCATTGCATGTCTTTCTGGTACCCTAATCACTTTTGGATTGCAGCTCACAGTGATGAAAATTTGCCCAGCAATTAAATTACTCTAAGGATCGTTTCATTCCATCAGTCCTGCCACACATGTTGAGACATAAATGTTACCAGAGGACTTTTGGGGGGGATTTCCTTTCTAGAATATTAGGCCCAGAATAAAGTGCTTCCATTGTCATTGACATTTCCAAAAGAATTCTCAGAACCTCAATTCCTCTTGATTTTGTATCAAACGCACAATTTTATGGGACTGCCATTCAGGTAGGGATATTCTGGTGCAGCAAAATAAACTAACTTGTTAGGTGGCATTGTTTTACTGAAGAATTTTTTAAACTTAAATATACATTGAAAAGAGAATGGAAGGATTTATATAAAGTGGAGGAAATAAAATATTTACTGTGCAAATTCAACAGTGTTGGACTGTTATGCCTGAATTTTAATACTTATTTGTACTTTTTGTTTTTGCAGTAGGAAATAATTTTGATTTTTGTTTTGTTTTGTTTTCTTGGTTTTACTTGAATTTCTTTCCAGTAAACAAGTGTAAACCATAGCGGTGCTACCAGTGAGAAAACTCTCAGAAACCGTGATGTTATGTTCAAAATCTCTTTTCATGGGCAAAAAGAAAATGCACCAGAGGTAGGCATATGCATAGATATATAAAAAGCCAAAAAGTCTTTAGATTAGTGAAATTTAAGAATTGAATAATAGCTAGCCCAGACATAGCTATTACAATAAAAGCAGGGATAATAAGATAGTTAAAATTGTTATACATGCACTTCGTTTCTATCCTGTTCCTGATGTCATACTCACCTTTCCGCTGCTACTCTGGTCCGCGTGTCTGTGTTTTCATTCTGGTGAGGAGATTAACAATGAGTTGTCAGCATTTGAAGTCCAGCACTGGGAGGTGTGATATTCATGATGATGATTTCTTCTTCACTCAAGGATTCACTTGTATCTTTTTTATATTTTAGCGAACATGCTTGTACATCTTGGTTCTTTGTTGGTCTGCAGATCTGTGCTAATCACAATTTACCATACTTGGTACTTTTAATGTGTTTTAGATAGTATTTCTTTGTAGTCTTAGCTACCACTAAGCTTAGTTTTGGCTGTCTCTAGGTTTGCATTTCTTTAATGGACTACTGAGGAATTGTTTACAGCTGTGCAGCCCCCAGAGCCAGTCTATGCCCCTTCCTTTTTCGTTCCATGCTTGTTCTCCTCCATACCACATTCTTTGTCTTTGCCTCTTAAGACCTCTGCATGGCAGGCTTGTATTTCCTATGTTACGTTATTATGCTAGGTTTGTAAAGCTATGGTGATATCATACAAAAATCAACAAAAATGAAACAAATTAGCTATAGAGACTAGACAATTAAAAATAGTGCTCTTACTGCTAAAGCAAGTGTCTTGGCGTAACCCCAGATGACAACTAAATGCCTTGCAGCTGCTTGCTCACTACTTCTTCCCCACCTCACATAAAACCCATGGGTTCAAATAAGAATAATTTAATAATTGAAATAAATTTTAATTAATATCTGAAAAAAAGTAAAATATGATAATAATAATGATAATGAGAAGAAGAGGGAGAGAGAGGAGTAAAATTAAAGAACAAGTGATGCACAATACAATTGCTCACCATCCACTGACTAATGCTAGCCCTGTCCTGAAGCAGTGATCAGCAGTTCCTGGGCAATTCTCCCCAGTTTATATGGTGGGCATAATCTGAGGTATGGAATACCCCTTAAGCCAGTTTGGGTTGAGCTGTCCTGGCCATGTTCCCTCCCAGCTTCTTGTGCACCTCCTCAACTGACAGAGCATGGGAAACTGAAAAATGCTTGACTTTGGGTAAGCATTACTTAACAACTAAAACATCAGTGTGTTATCAACATTATCCTCATACTGAATCCAAATCACAGCATTGTATCAGATGCTAAGAAGAAAATTAGCTCTACGCCCAGTGAAACCAGGACACCAAGTAAAACAAAACCTGCAGGCAGGTCAGGAGAGCTTGGACAGAGTAAGCCTGGCACATTTCTGTCCTGAGGGAGTGTAAATTCAGTTCAAAGCTTATGGCTTGCTACTAGCAATGACAATGGTGTATTACAGAGCTACATGGCTGTAGGAGAACAGGTGGCACTGAACAGATTTCCTGCACTGATATTCCCTAATGTTAAGGCTGTAATCTTTTGTATTTGATTAGTTTAAGCCAGCTTTCTGATAAACGACTGCACAGCTGATGACCTGATACAGTCAGAACTCAAATAATACAGGAAAAAATGTTGTGGCAGAAAGACAATGATAAAAGATGTCTCCACAGAGAGTGTTCTCACTTTATGTGAAAGCTGGGTGGTGTTTTCCTCTTCAGTCATGGGGGAGAGTCCTCCACAGCAGGTGTAGAAATCATCTATGTTCACTCAATCACAAGGGAAAATTTTGAAATGAAAGCTGAAACCTTCCACTTAGGGGAAATAAAGTTCAGGTGCAGTGCCCAGTAATTCTCTGCAATTTAAGTTACACTGAATATTTGCAGGTATCGGGACAAAGGAAACACTTATTTTGATTTATGATCGTTTTGATTTTTAATATATGTGTCAAAGTCTGATCCTCACGGTCAGCTTATTTGCTTTCAGCTCAAGACCTGTGGAGAAAGATAAAGTAATATGTCACCTTTGCGCTTTGGTAAAAAAAATTGAAGTGGAAAATATAGAAGGGACAGTCAGGGCTCTATAAGCTAAGACTTTATTTATGCTGCAGCAGAGATGCCTTTGTTCTGATACTTGCTCCTAGCATGTATGTTTTGTTAATAGGAAATGTACCTTGAGACCTTAGCTTTTATTCTTCCACCACCGACCACTAGGCTAAACATTACACTTGCAGAAATGCATTTTGTCTTCCTCGTTTCTATCCATCACCATGATACAAGAAATCTTTATGTATTTTTTGGCACAATCAAGAGGGATAAGGGGATGGTCACTCTTTTTTGCAAAAGTGAGTTCTATAACCTAGGGACAGTCTTCCCATGGAGATGAGAAATATGGCTGTAAGATATTTTCCCCAGGGCTCAAGGGAGTGATTTTTCCCCTTTCCAAACAGGCTTCCTACAAGATTATTATTTTGTGAAGGTTGACATAATTTCCAGATATGTTTTAAACAAAATCCCAAATAAACTTATGATTTGTGTCTGATGTTAGTATTTTTAAACAAAGCTCTTGGAACATGTACAAGATGAGACCTTTCAGACACTTTAGTTGAAAGAAACCTAGTTACTGACCTGTAAATGAACTTACATTTGCTGGTCAAATTATAGCAATTTTGTTCCCAACTAAAAATCCAAAATAACATGTTTTGCAAAAATGAACAGTTTTTAAAAAAGACTGAAGTCTTAGAGTGACATAGTAAATGTAAATGTCAATAAATATTTTACTGACATAGTAAAGTATTATATCCCACTATGCAAAGCACCTACTAATCTTAAAGAATGTTATCAACATGCAATACAAAATCAGGCAGACATTACAAGCAGCCAGCAAAAGCAAAATATCAGACTAGATGCTTCCTAGCCACTTATATTCCCTGGTATGGGTGGAGTTACATGAAGAAAGGGAAAGAATTACAGTAAAAAAATCTGTTCTAGCAGAAAAAGGCTGCAGTCTGTCCCACTGCATTGCAGGTTACCCAAAGTGAAGATCATGCAACTTCCTCAGGCAAAAAATCATCTACTAAGCTCTTTTGTTGAGAGGAATGGGTAGTAGCTGTTGATGCAGGCAATGTGAGAAAGGGCAAATGCAGACTGAACATCAGGCTGAGAAGAAACTGCCAATTGTAGAGAATGTTTTTAGGAACCCTGAAAACTAGCCTTTAAAAAGCATCTTGAGGAACATGGGATTATCCTGCTGAAAATGAGAGAATGTGGAGATGCCTCTATTTCCTCTGCTTTGCATATAAAATGCTCAACCAATAAACAATAAGACTTATTTTCTTACTTCAGGAAATGTAATTATCTTCCTCTGGTTGAAACATAAAAATAGATAAATAATGTAGCATAAAAGCTGATTTTTTGTATTTTTTTTTAATTAAAAGTAAAAAGATGATTGCCTTGTACTTCAGATGAGATTGTAGGACTGAGACAATAACATGACAAAGGTATGCAACAATTGAAGCCTGGGCAGTTGTATTTTACACTACACTGGTACTTCTCAGCATGAAGGAAGTATATTTGTATGTTACAGTACAACAACTACATTGAGTGTTGGAGTTCTTTTCCACAGCTCTTAAATTCACTCCTCTCTTTCAGCAAACTGCTATGTGTTGAGATAAGTTAGGCTGTGTTTCTGTGGCTGTTTTGAAGAGTGATATGTACCTAAGAGAAACATTTTATTTCCTTGCTTAACTGTCACTATTACATCTATGAATTGAAAATAATATTTCAAGCACAGCTATTATTTATATAATCCCACTATATTGCTATTTTCTCAAATCAGAAGTGTTGCATGCACATGCACGCACTCATCCATTTGAAATTCACTTTATTTTACCAGAAAACCATCCAAAGAGGGTCAGTTCTTTATACAGGGAAAACCTCAAATTCTAAGTAGTGGATTAACAGAAGTATTTATAGACATTAAAATACAGATATTTAATAGTATCCAGTTGCCTATTTCTATTAATCTGAGCAAGCACATATTTGCATTTTTGGCAGATAAAATACTTTTGTAAATCTCTCCCCTGATTTATAACTTAAATATGTATTGTCACTTTCCACATGTACAATATTTCTGAAATGTCTTCTTTCTATATTTGGGATTGTCACATCACTGCCTTCCCTTTGGATTACACGTATGGAAGCAAAGAATGAAGAATTGTTGAAGTGTCTTAGCAAGAATGCCAGGCCAGTGAATCACAGATATTAAAAGCAGAGAAAAAAGTCCATTGGGTCACCTGGTCTGACCTTTGCATTCTGCAGTGTTACTCATACAACATACTCACTAACCTCTAAATCTGACCTTTTTTGAATGGTTTGTAATTCTAAATTGCTAAAGGTGGGACATGCAACACTTTCAACTTGAATATTAGTAAGGAGGAAGGACAGGGATTGTAAAAAACATGGATATCCAGACTCTTAAGAAGTTTTAAAATCTCAATTAAACTGTTTTCTCCTTAAGTATAATAATGTTTTGAATTTTCATCTTTAAGTAGTCTGATTTAGAGGTTTAAGACCAGAAGGGCATTATGATTAACTTTTACTCTGACCTCATGAGCAATACAGGCCATAGAATTTCATCCAGTGATTCTTTGAGTGGGAAGTATTATTCTTTACATCTTTATAAGTTAATTCCTTTCCTTCATTAATTTTGAAGAAAGTATTTATAGATTGAGATCTTACTCTTCCCTGTTTGATAGTCTTTGCTTTTCAACACTACATAAAATTAATCAGTCTTGTTGGGTCTTTCATACAGTTTTATTTTCCTATCTTTATATTGTCTGTGAGAGGTCTTCAGAAAGTGCTAGATTTGTCTATAAATAAACATAAATGAGAATATAATAAATAATAAGACTTATTTTCCTACTTCAGGAAATGTACTTATCTTCCTCTGGTTAAAACATAAAAATAGATAAATAATAATGTAGTATAAAAGCTGATTTTTTGTAATTTAAAGAAGGACATGACAGAATTCAAAATTAGTGAAAAATTGATGTAATTCCTCAGAAGCAATGTGTCAATGATGTGAAATTTTAAATGATGTGAAATAATAAGTTATTCATATCCAGAAAATTTCAAAGGGGCAATGAAAAGTCATATACAATATTTACATAACCTCCTCTTTGGAAAAAACAAAACAAAACAAAACAATATTCCAACAACCATCAGGAAAAAACAGAGGATGACACTTTTAATGTCTCTTATTTAATGAAGACCTTACATGTTTCAATTTTAATTCACCATACAGGCTAGCATATGAAGAGTTATTTTCATGTTAAGTCATGTGTATTTTCTTTCCAAATACATATTTTCAATTTTTGATAAATATTATTCTTTATTCATATTGTTAACTGTGCAGATGCTACCCTATGAGACTCAGTTTTCTTTACTTGGTGTTCTCTCTACTCACTCAATTCGTCAAGTTTCCAAGGGAGTGCAGAATCTTGACATGAGACAAATCTTTTTAGACAGAGCAGATAGATAGGCTATATTACAGTTTCTAGCACACTATGTATATGGATTTAAATAAAGTTTCTTGAAATGAGACTGTTATGGTTTTTATAGTTGTTTCCAAGCCCTAGTTATTTCCAGAGGATTAAATTTATTTAAAAGGCAAATACACAGACACAGATAAAGCCCCATATTGCTAAGACTTGTGACTTATCTTTCTAATAACTGATGACTGATCAGTTTTCTGATCAGTCTAATGACTGATCTTAATAATTAATAAGTAAGTAATGACTGATCTTCACAAATTCAGGCAACAGTCTTTGACAGTGCAGAACTTTGAATTACCTTTATAATTTTTATAACATTTAAAAAAAATAGTTCTAATCTAAATTAGAAATTCCAATTGTTACAATAAATCATTATGGTAGTTTATAATTGTCTCTGCAGGAGATGGTAGCAGTGTGGTATTTCTGTAAGAAAACATGCTTGTTTTTATTTTGAGTGCATAAAAGAGCCCATAATGAGTCCTTGGAGATAGTACTAGTATGTAACTTAGCAAAGAAATTAACAAAATCTGCTGGTTTTTTTTCAGAAATGTTGACTGCATAGAGTTGTGAATAAATAGTTTCACAGGTTTAAATTTCAACTATCCAGATAACTGCTGCACTCGCTATTTCCTAACCAATGCAAGCACAAAAACAGTATCCAAACACCAGCATGGAAACGACCTGAAATTAACAACATACCTTGATTCCCATTCTGGAAAGCCACCTGGAATGTGATTGAAGTCAAAGGCCAACAATGCTGAAACACAGATTATTTTGTGGAAATATGTTTTTTGACTAGCTACTCACACACGTATGTGGTACAAACCCATAAAAACAAGATTTAACTAGCCTTACTTAATCTTACAATTTTTCTCTTATTCATGTATCTCCTTTCAACAATATACATTTTATTTCTATCACAAGTGTCCCCTCCGTCAAACAACATAGCTCCTTTTGGTTTTCTTATTTTTGCCTCTTTGCACACAGCTCTTTTCATACTTCACACAGTTCTTTTCATACTGCTAGTAATGAAAAAGATTCAGTTGGAAGAACAGATGATACTCAAGTCATTTTCTGCTGGGGATCAAGTGTGCACTGTAAATCTGGAAAATTTGGAAGAGTGTAGCAAAGTTTATGGTGTTTAATACATGGTTGTATTCTTTTAATTCTGCTTTTTTTTTTTTTAGAAGAACAGAACTGGTCCTCACTGGAGTGTGATTAGATAAAATATAGAATTAGATGTTGATAGTTCTTTTGGAAAGTGATGTTACTTGTATCTGCAATATATGCCAGCAGCAGAAGAACCACAAGTAAGTCAGGGATGATATGCAGGTGTTGATTTCCCAACCAATTCACAGCACTGGCAGCTCTGTAGGATCCATGATGTCTCAGAGCAGTGTTTTGAGGTTCTGCCACCAGATGGTGATAAAACATGAAGAAGAAAAGGGAAAAAGATGACAGAGTAGATCTGATTGAAAGAATGCAGCCATTCTGTCATCTTCCAGACCCATTCTCTCACTTGCTGTGGGACATGTAGTGCACTTTGACGATGGCAGTGTGAGAATTCCATAGAGTTTAACTTTGCACCACCTGCCTCTTGGAGCCTATGAAATGTCATATTGTAAGAATATTGGAAAAGACAAAAGGAATGGCAGAGCTGGACGGGGAACAGGGCAGTGGAAGGAACTTGGGGTTGAAAAAAACCCCAGGGAATTCAAGTTGTAGGGATTAATAAAGTGTGAAATAGTTTAGGATAAGGAAATTAGGGAAAATGGGTAGAAGAAAAGACTTGGATGCTTTGTATGCAGAGGGCTGGAAAAGCTTTTGAAGTTTGTCTCTTGCTGTTTGCAGCATGCATCACTTGCTTGGCAAATTATTTAGCACACTATATAATGTTTGCTGTGTTATCAAATTACAGTCCCAGATTCCTTTATTTTCTTTATTTTTGTAGTCATATGCATTTTTAGTGAAAGCTTGTTAGAGTTGTTTGTGCCTTTCAGTGTCTGATGAGCATTTGCTACTTTGGCTCATTTTGTAAATGTTCTCATATTTGCTAATCTGATATTTTTGTGCATTTATAAATCACTTTGGATTATATGCTTATTAGTAATATTTTCTAAGACATTTGAATCATATTTGGGGTGTTATTTGTTACCTGTGATAAGCATCCAGTTTGTGTAAACAAATACAATTTTTCTATCAGCAGAGCTAATATACAGATCTAGAGTTTCAGATAACAGTCTTCTGAAATGCCCATGGGATTTAAAAAAATAAAAGCCTTTGTGAATTTTACGTTTTGGCTGACACCCAGACTAACAGTTTCAAAGAAACAAAGAGAAGTTTAATATATTTGAGTTTTATATTGTGGTAGATACAATTGCATAATTTCCTAGACATTTCTGCATAATGGTGCCATAATTCCTGCTGTTAAAATTTGCTGTTGAGTTTAGCCATCATTATAACTAAATTCTCTTGCAGACTATAACAGCAGGAAACACTGGAACAATGTATTAGTCACAACAAATTAAATTAGCAAAAAGTTACCAAGATTCTGAGACAGTAAAGATGGAAAATATACAGCACAATGAGTCAGTTTCAGTTTCTGCTGATCTGAGGTTATTCCCTACTGTGTTGGAGAACTAAGGTCTGAAGGTGTGTTTGAGTAAGCAGTGGCCAGGTAACTCTTTCAGTTCTCCTCACTTGTTGTCTAGTTCCCAGCTGGATAGAAGACAAACATCTAGGGATTCTGAACTGGAAAACAGTATTCTGGAACTGAAAAGTCAAAGCCATCTTAATACTGACTAATCTTCAAGTTTGAGTTTAAAGAAGTACCTGCTCATCTTCAGTTAGAACCTCATTCATCATTCATTATCAAAAGCCATTCAAGTCCACCTCTGCTGTCAGAAAGACAATCAGATTTTCCAATCCAGTCCAAGAAATGTGTGTTAGGACCCGCACCTGAAGGTGAGAGTAGTCCAGGTACTTGTTAATAGATTCTTTGGGGTGGTTTAGAGTGAAGGAACACTTGAAATGATCAGTGTTTATAAACATATGAACACTTGAAATGATTACTGTTTATAANAGAAAGAAAGAAAGAAAGAAAGAGAGAAAGAGAAAGAATTAAAGTCAAAGGGTAAATAGCACCACCCGTGTGTCCAGCAATGAGACTTGGTAGTTGCAATTTCTATGTTTGGTGGTTGAGGTTCTGGCACCAGTTTTGTCAAAGTGATGGTCACAATCTTGATCTGCCCGGGGTGGGGGAAGCCCACAAAACACAAAGTCCAGTGTGTTAATATCATGCTCAGGCTCCCTGGGAATGCCCAAATGCCTTCCCTGGCTCAGGGAGTTTCACACTGAATGATGTAATGCTGTGGATTACAGGACACTTTGGGAGTCCGATAGTTGATGACACTTTTTAAGGTGTAACAGCTGCCTCTGTATGTATGTCAGCATAGCTGAGTCAATTGTGCCTCCTCAGGAGCGATGAATACCTTCAGGCCTACTGCAGATGTCCTGATACTTCCCCAGAGGGGAATTTTCCCAGCTGAGTCCCTGGTTTAAGGACTTCGGCATGATAAAAAATGATATCCCACCTCACAGGATTTGCCTCTTCTCAGTCTCTTTCCATTTCTTATTCAACACCTAGCTGTACCCCCTGGTGATGGGTGTGTTTGAATCTATAAGCATTAACATTACTCACAATGTGCTACTGAACATCTTTAAAAGCTGATCTTCCACAATGGATGCAAAAAGTCAGTACCAATTTTGTCCAGAGAGTCTCACAAGACAGTTTAATTTCCCTTGTTAGGGTATTCAACAGTCTTCATAGTATTTTCCCTTAAATTAAGCCTGACTTTAAGTTTTTTTTCCAGTTTAATTCCAGCATTATTAATCTATTCTAAATAATACCTCTGCCTTCCTTGTTCTTCCAAGCAGCTAGACAATAATTGCCTGTTTCACTTCACTGCTATTGAGGGATTCCACTGGTGCAAACATCCCCAGTGCATTATTAGTCCAATTTTATTTCATCATCATTACAATGAATTAAATGGAATTATAAAATTCTAAGCCTGGAAAGCAGAATTAGATCTGTAATTGCAGTCACATCAGAAGCTAAATTTCCTTTAATCATTTTTACTTTCATCTAAAATTCTTGTAGAAAACTCTTTGCAGAGGTAGGTTACCTACTTTTCTCCAACATATTTCAGGCTGCAGCAGGTTCCATATAAAAGTAAGGTGTTAAAGAAATCTTAGTTGGAAAAAGAGTGTTTTGCTTCCAGAGCTGCTGAGATGTAGGCTTTGTGCACGGCTGTAGACATTGCTTGGGTATTTAAGACACAGTGGAACTTTGACCTTGGCAGGCTGGGCAAAAGACAGTGGTTAAATTGGAGGCTTCTGTTGTTTTTTGGAGAGCCTACAGGGTACTCATGGACTTTCTTCTAACCTTCACAGCCATTTGGTGACATGAAAAGTGCCACATATTCTATACCAGAGATGTCAGTGGGAATTCAACATTTTGATACTAAGCTAGAGTGTTAAAATGCAGCGGGACACTTCAGTTAATACAACACTGGGGTTCGGTTCCAGCAGAGTTTCTTTCTCCATAAAAAAAGGGAATTTTTTTTTTTTTAAAGAGAAAGGGGTCACTTATCCTTTACTGGATGTATTTAGTTCTTGTGATGACAGATACGTGTGTGAGAGTTTATGTTCGAAAAAAGATTTTGTTTTTTCTATAAAGTGGATGTGAGCCTAATTTTAACTGCATTTTTCTTTTATATCTTAGGCATGGAAAAATACCCTTTAATCTTTGACACCAGGAAGAGTGAACAAATTTGGCTTGTATTGAAAAATCCTTGTATAAAGATGGACAATGTGGAGAGAAAGATTCTTATCAGTTTCTGAAACTAGAAAGACTTTTCTTTGTTTCTTTTATATATCAACAAATTATGCTATCACAGTGAAGGAATGGCTTGAGAGTTATTAGATTTTCAGAAAATTAAATATATGAATTAGATAGGAGTGATATACCTCACTGTCAAATAATGGTCTGTGATAGTGAATATGTACTGGATTTTCACAGCTCTAATATTAAGTGATGTCTCAAAACAGTAATTGGAAATACTTTTTATGGAAGATAAAATCCCAGCTGAAACTTGATTTCTTTCTTGACCTTTAAAAATATTATTGCATGGCAAATATATGTTTCCATCTAGTAAAAGATCACAGGGAATGTAAGTATTATATTTAGTGTATTGCATATTAATGCATATAGCTATGTATACATATATAACACCAACATATGCTCTGCACTGAAAAAATGTATAATTAAATATTTGCTAAATTTTCTTTTATGCCATGTTCCTCAAGTACTTTCTCAAGGGATCTTTGTAGTGATTCATTCATATCGTATGACATACTGACAGACATTCAGGACAAATCTAGAATATGTGAATGCTCCTGTAACTGTCTCCAGTCATAATTATTATTATGTATTTTTCTGCCTCTCTAAGTGAAAAGGCTTGTGGGGGAAATGAGATTGGGACTTTGGGAGACAATTCTTCTCTTAGATTTCTTTTTCGTGTGTAGTAGAGCGTGAGTCATATACAGAATTTAGACCTAGAATGAAAAGTGCTTGGTTCATAGGCTTAGTTTTTTTTAAATTTTATTTTTATTAGAATGCTCCTTCTTCAGAATGTTTGGTTTATACAATTTAATTTATAAAAAGCTTTGCTTTTTAAAGGGTTTGTTTTCTCCATGTAATGTATAATGGAATAGATAGTAACAGTTTATTGTATTTCCCTTATATTATATGTATGTAAACACAAGGAATTATCACTTTAAAGCTGAGGAGATGTTTCAAGCAGCCAAAAATACAATATGTAAAGAAACAACTGCCTTGATGCAAAATTATGGTGCTTGAACCCGCACATGAAACCATCTGATTGTGAGGAAGTCAGGCACATCTTTGCATCTACCTGGAGCCAATTGGTTCAGCCATACAACCTTCGAGGGGCTCTCGTGCTAATACAGCAGCCTGTCCATGATTCCTTCTACGTATGCAGGCATCCATTCAGTCCTAGTTTTTCCTTAGAAAATTATACCTCTGGAATCCAGGTCTTCATAATAGGTAATGTAATGGATTAACTTGGCTGAAGTAGCAGGCAAAAGTCCAGGTGGCTCGAAGAGAGAGCTCTTGATGACTTGAAGTTTGTTGTCTAGCTACGTGTGTGAGACAGTCATTAGTCAACTTCTGGAGATCTACAGGGAGCTCTTGAAGTTATACGAGACATTTTGAATAGGCTTCTGTTTCTGAGGAAACAACGACTTTGGCAAAAGACTCTCCAACATTTTCAAAGGATCAAATATTCTCAAATCTAGTAAAAACTAAATTAGTCCCATAAATGTCCCCTTTTTCTTCCCTCACCTTCCCAAGATTTCTGTTTACCTGAAAATAAGTGTTAAAAAAGTACCTGGAATTCTAATTTACATCTCTTCTTAGAATTTGGTACACCACTGATGATTGCTTTATTGCACTATAAATGAAATCTATTGACCTTGATAGGAGTCAGCTCTCATAAACTATGAAAAAAAAAATTCCCAAGATTGTGATTTTGCTGTAAATCAGAGCAAAGAATTTCTGGAACCTTGTTTTTCCTTTTTTTTTTTTTTTTTGCCTGGAATATTGGCTTCCAGAAAGTTTGGTTTCCAAGCTAGGTTAGGAGTACATTCAGAATTTTCTGCCATATGTAATTGATGCAACACTGAGGAATGAAAAAGATGTGCATCCTCAGCTACATCAGAAGATTTTGATCCTGTCAAAAATTATTTCTTTTTCTAACACAGAGATTTACTAAGGGGATAGTTCTTTAAATCTAGATAATGATATATGAGATACATGAGATTTAATGTATAGATTCTGACATACAAGGATGGCTCTTGCCAACAGGACTGCAAGATTTTGTTGCTATTCCTGAACTTTCCTATCACCTTACTACTAAGACAGGTCTAGCCAAATGAGGTATAAAATATATGGCTCAAAAATTTGCCTGAGAGAAAGGCAAACCTGCTGAGTACAGTTGGGAAATGGATGTAGTGTGAGCAGTCTTGCACTTTTATCTCCCTCCCTTTTCTCCCTCCTATTTTACATGTCTAGATGTAAAAATATTTCAAGTTTTCTCATTTGTTCTGATATTCACCAGTCTGAGCTGTGGCTCTTGAATGTGGATATGACAGTTCTTTATTTTCATAAAGAATTATACCAGTCTCCTCAGTCCATTAGTAATTCTACTTGCCTATCTCCTAGGCAATCCCTAGTATATGACACTTAAAAGTGTCATGTTACGCTTGAAGTAACATGAAGTCTCAGTGTGATAAGATTAAAACTTTTGATGCACTTTTCACCAGAGTACCTTTGAGGACTGCTCTGTTGAAGCAGTTCCTTCTAGCATGCAATAATTAGAAAGAGCAGGAGGAACCACTAGCATGAATTTGTAACTATGGAGAATACATAGCATGTTTCATGCTATGCAAAGAATAGTGTACACATATCCATTGAAGCACAAACCAGAACCTAGAAGTAATTATTCCCAGGCAAGAGCCCTTGAACCTGGCATAAAGAGTACTCCTGATACCTGCTTGCTTTTTTCGTTCAGAGAGACATATTTATTTAATAATATTAACCAGTTTTATAACTCTTTACCACACACCTTGTAGTTATACAATAATATTATAGATATGCTATTATCTTTATTTCATGCGCTATCTCAACAAGAGAAATCTTCTTTGTCTCTCAAGTGCCTGTGGATAAACCTGCAAAATTTTGGATTAGAAGGAGTGAGATTCCTAAAATATGCTATGTTTTTCCAGACAAAATCTACTAGACTTACTTCAGATGACGCCCTCCTAATAAGATAAATGAAGAAAAGTTTTATTTGCAATTTTGAATAGAATTTAAACCAGACCCCCAACCTTGTCAAAATAAACGAAATCTTGGACGAATGTAATTTTCATTCCTGAAGATCTAAGGGCACAGAAGTTTTAAGTGCCTGCAGAGTAGAGCAACAACAAATCTATTGATTTTTAGATTTGTAGTTCTTTATTTGCCCACCTAATATTTGAGGTTGATATAACACGCAATTAAATTGTTCTGTTGCTTTAATTCTAGTTGATCTCCAAAGTATTAATTGACCTGTAAGAACTGTCTTGGTGAAAGAGACTCATGCCCTTAATGAACTGCAAACTGCGGCCTGATAAAACCCACAGGTCACAGTTTTCCCAGCCTCTTCACACTCCTCTCACTAACTGGTTTTGATATCTTTCAACACAAAGAAGTATGGAATTGCCAAGTGACTGATCTAATATTGAATTCTCTCCAGTTATTATAAATAAAAACCCCAAACCAATAAATTCAGCTATATCTCTCAAAATATTTCTGAGTAAAAATATCTGTTCTCACTGAAGAATGTGATGGAAATCCTCAAAGTCACTCTTCATATTCTCTACTGCTTCTGTTCTACTCCTATCCATCCCTTGTTTCTTTACCTAGCCATGTTTCGCTACCTGACATATATTTCAGAAAAAATTAAAATACATGGTACAATTACTTGTCTACTGTATTAGGTATAACTTAAAAAAAAATATATCCTTTCTAGTAGTCTCATATTCAAGCTATTCTGTTTATAGTATGAACCTTCTCATATGATGGGTGATTTCTCTGTTTGTTAGCAGATGAGTATTTCTCATTTATTATTTCTATCTGTGCTTCTTAGTTTCTTAAAATAAAGAGGATAACCTACTCAGTGGCTAAAACAAAATCAAAGGTCATGAAATATAAAGATCTTTTAAAACATTTGAAGGGCATTTTAAAACATGCACACGTGTACAATCACTGAAAAATTTAAAAATGTCGCTTTTTATTTAACTGAACCATAACAGATGTGCAGTTTTTGGAAAAAACTATGCAAATATTTCAAAGCACAATCACCGTAAGTCGAATTTGGCAGAGTAGAACAGATGTGTCCACCTGTTAAGAGATTAGTCTATCAGATTTGGGTATGCAAGATGTGATTGAAGCCCATAAGTGGGAGCTATTTAGGAATGCATCCAGGTTAGCAGGAGGTAACTGAGATTCTGATTACTGTAGCATTCCACTTTGCCTAATTCAAGTCATTGATCGCTTTGGGGAAAACAGAATAGTACACCCAGGACCACTGAAGGGAGAATGAATATCCTACACTATGTGAAAACAGTGCAGAAATTATACCTATTTTTCAATAACAATGAAAGAGAAATAGAACAGGAGGTTCTACAGGAGCTGCAAAATACAGTGGACTCCAAAAATAGTTATTTATTCTGCTTAAATTTGACATCCTGAAAAGCAAGCAAAATTATTGATTCAACTACTATAGCAATGATAGTAAGTAATTTTTTGGAGTCACTTCAATAAGCTGTGAGAATAATAATCTCAAAGCATATCCAATGCACAGAATATCACATTCATTTTAATGTGAATTTTGTTCAGCAAGGACTGGAAATTAATTCTGCTTCCTTGTATTTCTTAATAGAAAACAGAAGCATATGGTAAAAGAGATAGAGATCAAAGTCAGATTTTAGGCAGCAAAATGCAAAGAGAACAAGAGTGTGGTGGGTTTGTATTTTCTTGAAGAAAGAATATTTTCTCAGCTGTTGCTCAAAAAATCTTCTTACTACTGTTTGCCAGCTCATATCTTCAGAGTACTCCTGATTATTTCATACCTTTGGTACTGTCTTACTCTGTAGATCTATTAGTCTGCAGAAAAACTATAATTTGTTCAACTTCTGGGGTTTCAAATGAAGTTCTAATTCAGTGTCATTGTTGATGATGAAGTGTGAAGCCGAAAAGACGTCAGTAGATTTTCAAATGCTGGCTTAGTTACATAAATGTTAAAAATGAAAACTCTGATTTTGATTTTCTATGCTGATATTTTGTGTAGATATGAGTGAGAAAGAATACAACTGCCAGTAAATTATAATTAATTCAATTGTTCTCACTATTTAAATATTTCCTCATTAAGATTGGTGTCTATGGTTTGCGTTACTCATCTACAGAAGTCCAAACTAACTGACGTGAAATTTGAATGCTTACAGGCATCAAAAGCTTAATTTTATACATGATAAGAAAAGTCCTAAGAATGCTGTGTGACTATGGCAGACCTGTCGTTGAAGGATCAGAAAAACAAGTAAATCTCTGGCTTCTCATAGTTATGGCAATCCTTCCATTCAAATCTATTTCATTTGTAACTTTGGGACTAGAAAAGCACATGAAGAGGTCAGACCAGGATGAGGAAGTACACAAAATAAAAAGAAGGCATATGAGAGAAATCCTCCTGTCCCTTTAACCAGAGCTAGAAAATGCAAGGTGTTTCCTATATAGATCTTGTCAATGGAATCATCTGGTTATTTTTCAGCTTATTACCATGAGGTTATACTTTCATACTTTATTATGACAGCTGATGAAATGTTGTCAGAAGACAGTCTAACTTTTAGAATTCTGCCAGCATCAAAGTGGATCCATCAGTTGGAATTGGATGGGTTGAGCTTTACGGCAAATTGAGGTCAGGAAAAAATCTGATAGTTCTTGCATTAAAATTGTTGATTTTGGTTTGCTCCACTGTGACCACTTTTTATCGTGTTTTATAGTATGCTCAGATAAACCTTATACCTTCTAAGGAGATATAGCCATATATGAGAAATTATCAGCCCCATTTTCTGAAGCCTGTAATCAAGAGTAATCTGATAAAAAGCACTTGCTTTTCATCTCAACATTTTCTATAATTGTTGCATGATTTTGAATCTTGAGTCTTACTTTAAGCAATAATCCATTTTCTTGGGGAGGTAAAGTAAGGCAATATGCAAATAATATTGTGAGTGTATTTCCTAACCTTCCTAAACATTTAAATTGGTATTTATAACCATTCTTTCATCATTGGAGGTAATGGTTAAGTAGATTGCTACTTTGATTGGCATGACAATCTGAAATTGTGCTGAAATACATCTTCTAATTAGACAACACTTTCCAGGTTAAAAGTTTTATTTCATATGAGAATTAACCTTTACCTTACCAATGGTAAATATTTTATGTAAATAATTTTAAGAATGTTACTAAGGTTCCATATTGGTTTTCTTCAGAAAAAAAAAAAGTTATTTTTACAAGTTCTTTGTTCCCTCCTCAGACGAATCTTTCAGTGATGACTTGGACCGAATGGTTCTGTGCATTTTCCAGCTAGCACTCAGGTAGGATAAGCATGAGACTAACAAGTTCATCTTCATATTAATCAGAATGAAATTGACGCCAAACCCAGCATAAAAACCAATGAATTAGAACTGATAAATTTTAGGGTGCTAGAACACAATATAAATGAGTGGAAAATATAAAGAACCAGAAAACAAACAAAAAATATTTTTTTTTCTCTGTCCATAGGTTTTTGGCTATGGTCATTTCAATCAGAATATTTGAAAAGCTTTTGAGTCAGAACAATAAGCACACTTCAGGGCCATGGGCCCCAAATTATGCCTTTCTGCTGTTGACGAGGATGTAAACAAGCTGCTTTTAGTAATGTTTTTCCTATTGTTGGAATGAATAAAGCTGTGGTTGCAAACACAGCTGAAAGATAGGATGGGTTTTAAATACTTTTGTTCCTGCTGAGCCATTACCAACACCTGCAGTTAAAATAATTATTTCAAATGTTTTTCTTTTTAAAAGAAGGAGTAGTTAGCAGTAGACCTGTCTTGTTATGGTAAATTAACATCTGCACTTAATATGATTCCCCTTGGCTGTAAATATCCTGAATTAAAGCTTGTTATCTCCTTTGGAAAGTATGTTTTATGATTTCACCTGTTTGTACAGAGATAATTAAACATTCTCTGAAATACAGGTTGGATGACTATAATCTTATTTTAGCCATCACAGAAATTATGGAATATTTTTACAGCAAATATTGTGAGTATTTAATTAAACCCTATTCTGAAGTAAAGCAAGCATAACTGGTGAAGATAGCAAAAATGGATTAGGGATTCTGAGATTGAAGAGAAGAGCTGAGTATAAGAATTTGCTATCTATATATTTTAAAGAAAATGCTTTCTTAATTATAAAAACCAAAAATGAAAACACTTTATATTCTAGGGCTGAGTAAGAAAACCAGGAACAGATGTGGAATAAACAGGAAAACTCTTTGCCTTATTTTAACAAAGGGTTTGTACTGTGGTTAAAATGGAGTTACTTGGTTTATATCATCATCAAAACAGCTAAAAAGAATGCATAGTTTTTCTACATGCAAATCCTCTAAAATATTAGGAGTCGAATAATTAATTTTAGAATGTTAAAACTTCAAATTATTTTTATATGTCTTGTCGTTGACCATGCATTGCAACTTGACCAGATCAGAACTTATCAAGCAAGTTCTCAGTTCAGTGGTATTATTCACTTGCTGTCAGAATTCAGAGCTATCAGAGTAAGCTCTCAAAATAAATTGTTAGTTTATATATCAGAATAAGCTTTATCAACTTAACATCTGGTGTGAAATTATTTGAAACCTTTGGTGACCTGGGGCTAGAGTGATTTACATCAGATGAAGAAGCTGATCTGTGTTGTAAATTGTCTCCTAGGTTTTATTCCTACTTTGCAGATTTCATTACACAAACCCATCAGTATTTAGAGCTTAAGACAATCATAGAATCATAGAATGGTTTGGTTTGGAAGGGACCTTAAACATCATCTAGTTCCAGCCCCCCTGCCATGGGCAGGGACACTTTTCACTAGATCAGGTTTTTCAAAGTCCCATCCAACCTGGCCCTGAACATTGTGTTCCACTGAATCCAGATGCTCATTCCCATTTCCTGAGTGTGTAATGTCACATCTTTGTGACTGCATCGATATTTGTTGGTCAGGGTGTGAACAACATAACTGAGCTGATGTTGAAGCATTTTAAAATTTATTTATTGCAGATACTCCAGTGTCTAAGAGACCTCCACAGAGTAAAAAGCAAACACCTAAAAAATTTGTGGACTACTTGCACATTATGATATTTTCCTCTAAAGAGATGCCTAAAACTTCTTGCTTTTGGAAGGAAGAAGGTGCAAGAATTGTTTTAGTTAAATTAATATCTGTGTGTTTTTCTCCTCTGTAAACTTGATTTAAAGAAATCCTCCAGCAGAGTATAGATAATATTAAAAGCAATAAAATAGAGGAGCTCCTTTAAAACTATTGCTGTCTGCCTATTTTATTTTTTTACAGTGGTGTTTCTGTTAATAGGGGATTTGGAAGGGACATTTGGGCAAGTTTCTTTTCAAAGCATGGAGCATTTCACTGATGTCCTTAGCACCATTCATTTTCTGACCACCGCATTCTGGATTCCCATCCTCTCTCATTTAATTCTTCTTCCTAGCCTTACATACATTTAACTAGATTGTTCATGCTAGTCTTACCTTTGCAGGAGTTTTTACTTTTCTGAAAGATCAGAGTAGTACAGCACACTTGCTCCCAGAGAGTGCTTGCGAGTGATGCTACACAAATCCCTGCCTCTGAGATTGAGGGCATCACCCCTATTATAAACCAGCTATTGTGGGGGACCAAGGTTAGCTTCTGTCACCTGTGGCTGGGTCTCCTACATCACAGTGTGAATGCAGCATTGTTGAGACTTTGAGCATATCTCTGCTTTTCATGTTTAATTTTGCTCTTTTTTTCCCTCTCAGTGAATTCTGATCTGTGGTCCTTTGAATGCTATGTGCCCCAGAGCTGCCACTACAGGCACCCAAGCTCTGCCAGTGTCAGCTACAAGAAAGGTCAATATTTTCTTTTAAAAGAAAAGGCACATGATCATAATTAGGTAGACTGTATTTCAGGGTTAAAGAAAAACAATTCTTAAACCACCGCTCTTATTTATGGGCTGAGATTAACATTGTTTTACTCACCTCATAAAAACTGACTGGAGAATAGTGAAGGAGGTTATTAAAAGGAGGTATTTAAAAGTTCAAGCCACTAGGACTTATGTCCCTTGTACTCTGAAATAATGCATTTCTTTTTGATTTCAAGGACTGTTTCAGTCAATTGCAAGTCTAAGAATATAATGGTTTTTGAAGAGCATTTCTGATGGCTTATATGAAAATTGGCAGGCATCAAATACTTTCTCCAACTTGTGTAGTAGAACTGTGCTCTCTTTAACTCACCTATGATTTAACTGATGTGTGAAAGAACTAACACCTATTGCCCCCTATAAACAATTACTAAAAAACCCCCAATCTCAAAGCAAAACAAAAAGAAGAAGAACATGTTATATTAAAATATGTACTCTGTTACTTGAGATTCTCTTGGAAAGACTTTGTTTGTTTGTTTAAATTCACTTTAGAATAAAAGCACATACCAAAGTTACAGTATTTTTAAGAATCCACAGAATTTGTCATGAATAGTCAGTATTTTTCATGAGCTCAGTGTTCGTGGATTACTTTGAGGTAATACCAAATCAGTATAGTTTTGTTGACTTCATAATGAAAAAAACCCCACACATTTCATATTTATCCTAACACAGTTTGGAATTAGGCCCCAAAATTTCAGAATCAGGGCAGAATGAGATGGGACTCAAATGAATAATCTGTGGGGATGCCTGTGCCTTCTTTACTGATATTTAATAAAAGGAAACAGTCTTGTGCAATTTGAATTTAAACTTGGTAATAATCTTCCAGACATGTCAGTTGAAGGATTTTAGAAGATAAATTGCTTTCAAGACAGCTGGGCAAAAACCAAGGGTTCTGATGATACTGAGTGATTTGAAAATGTTACCAATTCTTCTTAGAGATGACAAGATTTTTTTTAACCATGCTATCAAGGAAATGTTCACCGTGAAAGATTCACCTTGAACTTTTTGTGCTGTTACAGTGACATATGTTTGACATCAAGTTGTTTTCCTGGTTCATGGACACTACAAAATCTTTTCTAAAGCCTTGGAAAACAGTGATTTTACATAATCCAAATGCATCTTTATCCCCAGCAGACTCAACTTTTATAGCATTGTTTTGGTGAGATATTATTAGTTGTTTCAGTACCATTTAATTAGAATTGGCATGATCCTTATAAAATAAAGGTTTTTGAACACAGCAATGATGCTTACTTTCTATTTTTTTAAAATAAACAGCCTTAAGTCATGGCTTTGGATAAAGTGTTGGGATGATTTAATATTGTATATGTAAGGTATCTTTACGATGAAGAGCTGCATGTATTTTTTTTCCTGAAGATACAGCTTTGTTATGAATACATATATGTGTTTATGTACGACTGAGACCAGTTGAATCAGAGGCTAATTTCTAAAATCCAACCTTTTAAATAAGGATGTAGAGTGTATTAACTTGAGTATAATATTCAATGTATTTTACAATGCAATTCAAGCTTATGAATATATGTGATAGGATTTAACTAATATCCTAAAAACCAGGCAACTTTGCTGAACATGCCCAGACTGTCTCAAAAGAGGTGAGGGAGGTTATGCATTATTCTGTCATTGATTGCTAAAAGCAGACTAGTTGTTCTTCTTAGTCTAAATTTTAAAGAAAAGTGGAAAGTCCCTGCCTTGACTAGCTAAAATTAATTCTTTTTTTTTGGCACTGCATTGAAAAGGCTACAGCTAAGTCTTTTTGCTATCAGGAAATCAATTATTTTTCCCATTGTTTAGTACCTTGTCTGTCTAACGGAATGCATGCCATCCCGGCTTATAGTCGCAGCCTTCACCACTACTTTATTTGGTACAGTTTCTCACAGACCCATGTTCATTCCATCATTTGCCCTTAACAAAGCTGTTCCTGCAGAGACCTCTGCACAAAGGCTCAGTAAGGCAATACGTGGCTGCCATACTTGAGTTAGCATCTGCCTTGAACTTTCCGATCTGCAGTCTTTGGCTCATCCTGCACAGATTCATGTAAACTTTGTAAATGTCAAGAACAGCATGTAGGAAAAGTTTTGTACCCTGTTTTGTAATGCCTTTTTCTGGTTGCAAATATTGAAGTAAAGACAGGAAACACTATGAATTTTAATTTCCTTCTGGTTCTAGTTCTTTTCTGTTCAGACATATGGAGGAGGTTATTGAAATTCTGATTCTGCAAGTTTCTCTTGTCATCACTTGAAAAAAATTTTAGTAATGGAAAAGCCGTGTTAGTTGCAGGACATTCTGCCCACATCTTTACTTAAGCAAGACTCAACTGATTGCATGCGCATCCCAAATATTCTTGCAAACTTGCTTCATAAATTTTTAGAGCAGAGAGATTATACTAGCTCCCAGGAGATGGTAAAACATTTGCAGATTTTTTTTCTGGCTTATTCTGAGGTTTTTCCACATTGTATACAGTGTCTGTGCAAGAACAGAGGGTTTAACCTGTCTAAATTTAAGCTGAAAATCAAAATCCCAGATCCCTTCCTTATTATCTACAGAGTAGAATTTCTGATGTTACTTCAGGGAAGCAGAAATAGCTAAAATTCTTTTCTACCTTTTAACCTCAAGACTGTAGGAAACATAGAGGTGTCATGCAGGTGGGAGCCCATGTTGTGAGAAATAGTTGCCAGTTTAAGAACCCAGATAAAAGCTAGATTTTCCACAGAGAAGTAAAATTAGCCAAGGACTAGTCAGGTGTTTTGCCTTCTATTTAGCATTTGCCAGTAAGTAGAAGACCTCTGAACAATTTATCAGATAGGCTTTTTCAACTCATGGGCCATATCCCCTTAAACAGTGAAGATGGTGGCTCCCAATAGTTTAGGAAGATCAAGTCTTAGCTCTCAGTTATGAGAGCTGATGGACCCTGGACCATGGTGAAGACCTAGTTTATAACTGGAAAGATTTGCATTAATTTGGGCTTTATTGACATTTACATACACAGGATACACTGAATGCTCTTACACTTTGTAGCAAATCACAATTTGGTTACAAACCCATTTCGTACAGGAAAAATGTTAGAAGGGTCCCTGTAGTCCAACAAAATAATTTCTTTTATCCTTTTGCTGAGGAGGTGTGGTGACTCTGTACCAGCACCATGATGTTCAGTTTCTTTCTGCTTAGTTTTTTAAACTTGTACTTACCAACTGGATCTTCATATTTAATTAATACCAATGCACTCTTTAATAGGTATATTTAAATTCTCTGGGATCATTTTAATGAGATATTAGCAGCTTTGGAACTGTTTAATTAAAATGTTGGTATGATCCTTAAATCAAATAAAGGGTTTTGAACACAAAAATGTTTACTTTCTATGCTACTTTTTAATAACCTTAAATCATGGCTTTAGATAAATTGCTAGAATGCCTCTAGCATTGTATATATAAAATATTTTTTAAAGAAGAATAGCTGCTGTGTAATTTTTTCTGTTAAGATAAGCTTTGTTATGATTACATGGGAGAGTGTTATGTGTGTGTTTATGTGTGACAGAGGCCAGATCCCTTCTGTCAGAGGGACAGTCAGTGAACAGCACAGGCATCAGCATACTCGTGGCTGTCAGACTTGTTTTGTCTGGTGTGTTTTCTCTTGGAGTTTAGGTTTACCTTACTTAGCTGTAACAATTACTGTTTAATGACCACGTGGCTGTTATCTAGTTTTAGTTCTATTTACCTTTGTATAACTGTGTAGAATAACGATAATTTATAGTTTTGGTGCTAGCAGATATAACAAGTAGTTGTGCTCTTAAGAGTGAATTATTTCTGCAGTGTGATGATGACGCTGTGTAAAGGACTTACAGGTTAGGGTTGACAGCAGAGACCTTGTAGGTGTGAACACAGGCTAATGAACAGGAGCTCCATGAATATCCACCAGTGGACAGTTACTAAAGGAAATACAAACTTAGAAGGTGAACAAAGGTAATTTTTGGGTAACAGAAAGTGTGAATAATAATAGTTTAATGTATACAATTCACCTTATAAAGGAAAAATTTTTGTAACATTAAGTTACGGACCAGTAAAAAAAGATCAAGGTCTAAAATGTGTTAAAACTCCTTAGAAGAGTGTGCCTAAATGGACACAGGAGTGAGGAGAAAGAGAAAATTGTCAATAGCAACATCCTGTGCCTCTATCAATAGCACCACACTCCTGCTGAAGACATCAGGGCTCTGCCAGATTTCAAAACATTTTCCCTCTTCACCAAATCTGTTGACCTTAAGATCAAGGAGCAGTGGAAGGGTGGAGATAACACCAAAAAAAAGGAGAAGTATGTAATGGGAGATCTTGCTGGGTAGCAGCTTTTAACTGTAATACCATTAAGCAACTCTTTTTTTATTTCAAGTGTGTTCCTACCTCTGTAACTGAACAAATGGTAGTAGTTGTTTGTTGCATTTTGGTTGTGCTTAAAAAATTTTAAAACTACACTAAAGGAAAATTCTTTGCTTGACATTTTATCTGTAACAAGTTCTTGAGTTTAATGCAATTTAAGAAAGTTGAATTGTTTCGCATCTACATTAGAGAGACACAAAATGCTAATGCAAAGTACTTTAACCATAGGTTTGGCCCCAACAAAATAAATCACTCAATTCTTTTGCATGATGACTGTGTAATGGCACCATCCTATTAAGTTCCTTTCCGCTTAGTTTCCTCAGCTTGTACTTACAAACTTGATTTTTAAAATTTAATTAATGCACCTTTTATAAGTGTATTTAAATTCTTTGGCTTTGGAGTAAGTGCTGTGGTGAGCAAATGTAGAGAAGTCTTGCTAGATTGATTTTTCTTCAGGAGTTTTCTCTGTTATCCTGCCAACTTGTATGACTAAGAACAGATTATCTCTTCCTGCTACAACAGCAATCACACTCTTATTTATGTCCCTGCTTCTTCCAAAGAGCAATTAATAAAACTAAAATAAAACCTGCATAAGTCAATCCTGAGATCTCTAGCATGGATAAACAAATTGCAAAAATGTAGTTGTTTTCACTCCAGACAAATGGAAAATCTTCTGCTGTTAATTATAATAGTGGTGAACTCTGTTTATCATTGAAATACTATTGCTCACTTCTAGCTTGAATTGATCTGATTTTGTCTTTCTGAGATGAGACATTTCTGTGACTATTTATGACACTAAGAAACTTTTTGTATGATAAGACAACAAACTGTCCTTTGCTGTAAAGTTTGTGAAGTCCTCACATACACTTTTCAATTCCCTCTGAATATTTCCCTACTTTTCAATATTTTTAAAATAATGACAGCATACAATATTCCAATATCTGTCACTCTCACTTTTCAGCCTTCTGATGTTTTCATTCTTGTGATGGAGTTTCTCACCGCTGTTTTTGTAAACATGCACATGTTTTTCTAACTGTCTTTTTGTTTTTCATTCCTTCTCCTGGGAGGAGAAAGGTTTGATAGACTTTGTCATTGACCAGTGTCGTTGGAGAGGTGGTAACTTCACCTTTCAATCGATGGTCATTTCCAGAACTCTATATAATGTGAAAACCAAAATAAAGTTTCTCTCTTCTTTGCCTTCTCTCGGGTGTGGCTGCGTTTGTCTCTGCATTTCGTGTTGCTCGATAGAGTGGCAAATATCTATCTCACCTGCTTCATATAAGGGAGTAAAGCTTCATCTATTTGGCTACTAACTAGTTTCTGATTCATTTACTGGTGACTTGTGTTAAGGTCTTGGTTGCAATCTCACAGTTTAAGGTCAGACTTAGTTATTCACCACAAACTCCAAGTCCTGTCATTACTTCATCAAGATAGAATCCCTCCATTCCTACCTGTAAAGGTATAACTTCAGTACTGTTTAAGGAGGCTTTTGACCTTGACATGGCCTTTAGTGTAGAATTACATCTACCATGAATATGAATAGTTTTTTATTTCAGCCTTCAATTTTCACATGCACTTCATTTATGAAATAAATTTTTTGTGTGTCTTAAGGTATAATTCATGTCTTATTCCAGGATTGTATCAATGCAGTATCTGGCCACTAGGAAATTCAGGCAGGGGAAATGTCCTTTGTGACTTTGAATAACTATTATTTATTGTTCTTCAATACTTTATAATTTTTTGTGGGATAGTTTTGGAGTTGGTCACACTCAAAATCTCATTTTACTGCACGTATGACTGGACCAGCATAATTTTGTCATTTCACATTTTAAACCTCTCGTATGTTGATTCATTTTCTTTCACTCTCTGTATCCTGGTCTCCTAAAAATGTGCAGCTAGGCTAAATTTTTTCACATGATGAGTCATTCCTATAATACTCTTGCACTCTGCTGACTTTGCATGGTGGCAGATTTGGCTAAACAAGTATATAACTGAGGATGCATGATGCATAGAGGAGAATTTTCTTAAGTATTTCAATATCTTCATTTTAGTAATCTTTTCTGTTCATGGTGGATTTATAAAGGGAGGTCAATATCCCATGAACTTAAGAGCTTTCATTAATTTTACTTTTCTTGTACAGGAACAATGTAATAACACAGCAGAGCTGAGGGACTGAGATTATAGTCCTGAACCCATTGCCTTTGCAATTAAGCTTCTTGAATTACTTCATTTTAAGTTCTGTTAAAATTTAAAAGATTGTGACAGACTGACGCATGATGACTGGCCTATGACTGCAATTTGCAAAGAGCTATCTAAAATTTATGTTTATAAAATAAAAATAATGTCTACATAGTATAATATTATTGCATCAATACTTCCAAATGATTTATCAGTTATTCATGGGCACCTACAAAAGAGGTAGATGAATGTTGTATAAAAACATCACAATGGAGGCTTTTTAAACTGTATAGAGGCAATATTTTACAGCTATATTTTCAGTACATTAGTGTGGGTAATATCCATGGATGAATATTTGTTGTCTAGTGATCTGAGTATAAATATATAAATAAAGAAGAGCCATGTCCAAGATGTACTCCAGCTTGGGGTCCTACACCTGAGGTGAGCTTGCTGATACCCATAGTGTCTGAATCATACTTTTCTGTCTTGTCCAGTGAATGTTTAAGCAATTACATTGAACTCCTTTATATGGGGAATATCTCAGTAAAATCCCCTTGGCAGAATCACTTTCTCTAAATTAGACAGAGAAGTGGTTTTACAAACATAACATGTATGATTTAGAGTACATCCTAAACTAAGAAAAATGAGATAATGCTTTTCATGTCAGGTTTTATAAGCTTATTATTTATTTACATTTAACACTGACACTAAGTAAACATTTTATATTGGAAAATTATAAAGAAGTTTCTAATCTAGCTAAAACATTAATTGTTTTTAACCTGACTGTCAAATTAAAAAAGAAAAAATCATTTCTACTCACCGTAAGATTTTGAACTACATCCAGCATGTTCATGCACAGTCCACATCCTCCATGGCTGCTTGTGTAAGGAGGGCAGTAGTAACTGGCCACTTCATCACTCAGAAGGCTGGTGAAGTTTCCATAACATAATCTAATTAGTTCCTTATACTTCTGTGCTTTAGTAAGGCTGTTAGATACACTTTTTTGTGTTTCAGTATTCTTTTAAAAATCTAATTCCTGAGATCTTCATAATGAACGGAAGGCCTTCTCCAGTTTTAAATATCAATATTCTGCTTAATAAGGGCTACCTTTCACATTTCCTTGTTTGTTCAGAACAGGCAGGACGACACCAGCTGTTGCAGGAAAACACTGCTCAGTTCATGCAGCTTAAATCAAATCATGATCAAAGTGGTTTATTGATTAATCGATGACATGCAATTTTCCAGCAACCAGTGAACTAGGTATTCAGGCTCTGTATCAGCAATACAGCAGACAAATGAAAATACAAGGTACTTGCAAGCTATTAAAAAACATTACAAATTTCTGAGCAACCTTGAAAGCTAACACCAAAATGTTCTAAGCACCCCCTTCTTCGCTCCATCATTGGCAGAGTGGGCAACCATCGTTCCCACCCTATCGAGCACGTGCCTTCTTCCCTGGCTTGCTTGGAGGGGCGAGTGCTCCTGCTCTCTGCTCCCTGGCAAAGACCCCTCCACAGGCACACCTGGCCTGGGTCCCTGCATGCTGCCCCTGGTACATCACCTCCCTGTCTGCTGCCAGGATTCGACTGGGAGGCTGTTCAGCCTGGCTCTGCAGGGTGGCTTTGAGGGTGCTGCATCACTCCTCCAGTTTGTGCTCCAAGATCTTTCTCCACAGTTACAAATTTTCATACTTCATGTTTCTTTTCAAACTGACTTCTTTTTGGTTTCAAAAGTCTCCTTGAAGTTCCCCAGTTATGTTTTAATCCACCTGACAGTTCTTTAGCCTCATCAATATTGAAGAAAGGACATCTCAGACATTGTGGGGTGCTCTGTTTAAATACTCTGCTCAGATTTGTGTTTCTGCCCCAGCAGCTGGTCTTATCTGAGCTATACAAATTAGGTTTGGGCTGTGCAAGTGCTTCCATGGTCAATTAATGTATAGAATTGAGACAAAATACTCATATGTGTAGGACAAGGAAAAACTGTCACTGTTGGAGCAACATGGCAGAATCAATTTATCTGTTTTAGTGAGCATTAACTGAGAGGCCATCAAGTATGAAAGCAGTGATGTGCAAATTAAAAAAGATTATTACCTGAAAAAAAAAAAACGTTGGGATCAAGAAATCTCCTAAAATAGCAACTGATCAAAACAAATGTGATTTGACAGATTCACTTATCATCTACTTGAAGTGATTATAGTTTCTATTGATTATAATGAAAGAAAAATGGAAGATTTACTATATTATTTGTAGGGAAATTATCTTGAGCTTATGAAGTGGAAACAAAGCTTTGTCATTGCATAAACAGTGAGTAGCCACTCTTGGCTGTCATCTTTGTTTATTTTCATTCCTCGTACTTAATATTTTCTAGCAATTGTTCTAATAAAAATTTGTGAGATTTTTTTTAAAGCAATTGATTTTTGTGTGGGACTTCTTTTATTTTTTAAGGGAAATAACTTGTTATTGAAGTATAAGTCAATAAGGAAAGATGAGTAGTAGAGCTTATGTTTAAGGATTACAGATTTTAAGGAAAAGTCCACATTTCTTCATTTTTCATTATACTGGCAGAACTAGAACTGAATCACAGTTTTTGACAAAACATTGGCATTAGAAAAGCTTAATTTGTGGATTTTTTTACACAGATGTATATTTTAATGACATAAAAAGTTGGTGAAACTGGAATCACTTGCCAAGGACAAAATTTCTCATAAAATATTTGAGGTGTACCCATGTCAGTGTTACCTGTTGATCAAATAAGTGCCAAACCCAAGACCTTATTCTGCTTTATTCAATGCAATGACCACTGTACACTGCCACAGCTGCCCAGTTTTATTGGCCATGAGTAACAATCCCATACCCATTGTGTTTACTTTGTAGTGGCCCAGCGCTACAGAGACTGGAGGAAAACAAACCAGGCCAACCTGTGGAAGGATCAGATACAGCCAGCTTGGGAGAAGGGGGAGGAGAGCACATTCATCCAGTACCATGAATTTGGCAGGTTTCCAAGCTGCATCCATCTGGTCCTCGTGAAAACTGCAGCTGACTTTATCTGACCATACACAGCTCAGAAAATTAAGTACTAATAGATGAAATGAACTTGATGCTCCTTCTTTCTAAATGCAGGGACAGGTACTGTTAATTGTATCGTTGTTTCTAAGAACTAAAATTAGAAGCAACATTACAAAATAATAAAAATTACAGATTCTTTTAATTGCTTTAAATTGGAAAAATCTGGAAACATGGTTTTATGTGAATTGAGATGGTGATTTGATTACTGCTTCTATGTGTTGAAAAGCAAAGAAATTTGAGAGAAAGGGAAAAAAAATTTTAAATGTTGCTTCATTGAAACTTGAAAAATTACATATAAATAAAATAATAGTTATTCAAAGAATAACTATTACAATAGAGTAACTATTACAAAATGGTAGAGTATGCTTTTCTTAACCCACAAACCCTTTTTTTTTTTGTGCGGGAAGAGAAAAACTACTTTTCTATTTTAAAAGAATTAATTTTTGTTTTTTATTTTAAAAGGTTAGTTGATTCAAATAAGACTCTGCATTCCGGTTGTGTAATTAAGTCAGAAAAACACAGAAAACTGTTTGAAATTTTGTTTTGCTTTGGGTAGGAAGTTCATTTGAATCCCCTTTTCTCTCATTACTTTCAGTCCTCCCTTTTGTGTTTGTATTTTAAGCAACGTCAATGCAATTACTTATTGCTAAATGTGGTGACTTGGCTTTGGGCAGTGGGTAAACTCCCACTCAGACACCCACTCACTTCCCCCATTTGAAAGTGACTGTGAGTGACACTGGGCAAACCCTGACATCCTTCCACAGAGAACATACCTGCAGTATCCACGCTACCAAAACTTAAAAGTTAGAAGCAAATTTTTTACCTGACTCTGCACAATCACTTTGACATAGAGGAAGAATAATCAAATATTGTGGATGAACATGTTGAGTAGTATTTTTATGATAAATCGATGCAAACGCACAAGAAATTACTGCCAGACACACTGCCAAACTGCACACTATGAATTTTGCTTGTAGATTTTAGGTATTTTTATGTGGGGCAATAGCTGGAAAGAATTTCACAGCAGCAGAAACTTCAGTCTAGGCTAATATATTACTGTACCTTGTTCCAAGAAAATTAATAAAATCCTACAGCATCCTTTATCTCTGAAATTCAGGAGTCAATAATTACCCTTTTTATCAGTGACACCAACAAGTAAATCTCAGTCTAGACTTTAATACCCACTCAAAAAGAGTCCTGATTATGTTCCTACATGTCTATCCTCTTCTCTCTTTCACATTTATTAAATCTGGGTACCTTTGGCTATTGCTCTGTATTTGTGGTAATGAAATTTACAAGGTGACTTTGGACTTTATCCATTTTAGAAGGCTGACAAGTTAGAAGAAAAGATACAGAGCATGTACATACTAAGTCATGCTTTCAGAACAGTCAAAATGGAACATACATGAGGCTGTAAATGAACCAGCTGCCCTGTCTCCTAACTTTTGAAGAAAGATTCTTCAAAACCAAAAACTGACTTTCAGGTAGAATATGTTTCCAGTTTTCAGTGTCTCAGAAATGTTCCTTTTAAAATATTGCTTGACATAGCTAAAAGTCTGCAAAATACTGCAGGAACAAAACTATCAAAGTGTCTTTCTCTCACTCATAAAAGAGAAATAAAACCTGGACTATACTACCTTCAACCAGTGGGAGCAACTGTATTTCAGGGAGTTAATGAGAGGCTCAGAAGGGGGGTAAGGAAAGTCAAGCCTGGGTGTAGCTCTCTTCACATTAGTACTAACTGCAATCTGACTGCTCCCACTCTCATGAGCCCTAGATCGTGTCTGCCAGGGCACAGACTGCCTCACTTAAAATCTGTCCTGTCTCAGACTGACCGATGTCCCTTTTTCCACAGGGCCGTAAATGGTAGGGATGTGACAAGGTAACCAGTCATTGTCAGCTCATGTGAAATCACAGTGAAGGTCACACATCTGCAGTCTTCTCTGTGATATAGCTGGTGTCAACACTTCTTCTCACTGCTGGTTTATCTCATTTAAAACTGCAGCGCCTGGCCTCCCTGAGGACTTTCAGCAAGGTGGTTAATGCAAGTATTACAGTATAATCTCACCTTTTTTTTTTTCTTTTTTGACAGCAGAGACAAAGCATGGAAAGTATCTATTTGGAAGAGTAGAAGACATTTGAACTTCTGTCCTGTCTGGGAGGTTTTACTAAAGTAGAGGATCATTCACTTTGTAGATAATTTTGAGAATCCTATGGTAAAAACTGTCAGGAAGTTACTTTTCAGCTAGTGGGCAAACTCTTTCTTGCAATGAATCTGGCTCTGTAATGAGAAAATATTCTATCTGTATGGCTTGCTGCTTCTTTTACAAAAAATATTTACAGGCAAGAGTCTTTTTTATCTTATTAACAAATCTGTTCTTTCTACTTTATGTTAAACTGGAGTCATAAACCACTAACATGCATCACAATTTCTAGCTGGTGAAAATATTATGGTTATCATTCATTCAGACTTGGACAAAGGACAAAAAATGTTAAGTTTTTAAGGACTTAATGTTGTTTTTTTAAGGACTTTTTTCCAAATGTTGTTTTGAGTGCCCCATGAAGCATGAACTGCTCTTTTGTGTTACTCAATGATGGATATGCCAGCAGGCTAATATTTACCAGGTTAGAAAAAGATTCAAACCACGTGAAGATTTATTCATTCCTGTTGACTTAACGAAACTGACAGTCATGTCACATTTTATCATGACATGCACGAGACAAAGAACAGCTTCATAAAACCCAGTTCCAAGCAGCATGCCACATACAGCAAAAAATGTAAGGAGATACACTCTGACTTTGAATGGGTGGTAAAAACCGCTACTGTCCCCAGATTTTCTTTGGTAAGAAATGTCTTATGCCCAACGTTTGAAACATATTAAAATTGCATGGCTTTCTGCTGCAGTATTTTCTTGTTTTACTAATTCCCTGTGTTTCACCATACCAAGTTGTATTAACACCTTGCATCCAAAGCAGGGCAATGAAGGTGGTGAAGGCTCTAGAGAGGAAGCCATAAAAGGACCAGCTGATCACTTGATTTGTTCAGCCTGGAGAAGAGGGGACTGAGGACAGGTCTTACAGTGGTGTACAGATTCCTCAGGAGGGGAAGTGGAGGGGCAGACACTGAACTCTTCCCTGTAGTTGCCAGCGACAGAACCTGAGAGATGGCCGGCCTGAAGTTGTGTCACTAATTGTGATAGTTTTTGTACTATTACTATAATTGTGCAGGTGATGATTATGTTAGATAAATGACAAATTATGGTGTCTTAAAGATGGATTCCTATCATTTATGGCAAGTTGAAGCCACATAGGTCCTTGGGATTAGCACAGTTCTGCAGGTTTAAACAGAGTTTATGAGGATTGTTTATTGTCAGTGATGTGCCTTTCTCCCTTACTGCAGTATGCCCTATGAAAGTGGGCACCTATTTTAAAGGGTACCTTTGGACTGTATTCAATCCCATAATTCTAGGGTAAAGGAATTTCTTTTCTTAAGAAGACAAGAGTGGTTGAGAAAACAGATCTTGCAAATCTTACTTTTCAATAATTTCCATGTAGTTTTTCAGTAAAAATATCCCAGATACTATTCTTTCAATTGACTTAAATAAAGAGTGAAATTTGCCAGTTGATAGCTAGTTTTAATGTTCAAATATTTTTTTAAGATGCAGACTTTCTGTTCAATTCTGTGATGCTCTTATGCTGGCTGTATGTCCTGGGAATGTTCCTCTCATTTTTTTCACTCTTTGATGGGAAGCAACAACCTCCATAACTCCAAAATTTGCATGAGAACTGTATCCCCATGTCAGTAATGACACATCTTTTCTACAAAACCACTGCCCAGTCTTTTGTGAGTATTTGAAAATGTCTTTGGTTGAAGGTAATTATTCTGTATTTCTGGGTCATAGTTTGCTATAATGAAAAGGGAGTGAAGAGGGCCTTGAGACTATTTCCAGAAAAAATCACCTTCAAGCAAGTTCTACCAAATGGTGAACATTTGCTCTATTTGTAATTAGTAGGAGTGAAGGGGAAAAGTGTCATTTTTCTCTGAGTGTGGATTACTTACAGACATTCTGTTTCCTAATACTAAGGTCTTGTGGTAGCTCTTTTTTTTCCATTACCCCACAGCTATTCATTAGCTGAAGTGCCAATGTCTGTCACAGTTTCTCCTGTGGGACAATGGTGTCTTAATATTTTAGCAACAGCACAGAGATGTAATTATCTGTAAATAATTTAGCATGTGTTTTATCCATGTGGAAGCTATCCAATCAGTCAAAGCAAAAAACTCCCAACATTTCCTATCAAAGTTTGAGTCTTCCACAATATGTTTGTTGTCATCTTTGGATTCTCAAAATCATTCATTAGGTATCTCCTTCCACAAATATTTGGAACATCAAAACCATCTTACATTGCTGGGGACAAATTCAGATACAATGTGAATAAGTATATCCTGAGAAATTTGTTTTGTTTAAACTGTATATAGTATTACTGAATATTGTGCACCTTGTTAATATTTATTACCTATATGCAGGAAGAACATACACAACTTTAATTAAAAGTTTTTAAAGATAAGACTATTAATTATGCTGGTTATATCTTTTCTTCTCTCTGATCGAGCAAGCATTCAAAAATTAATTTTCATCAGCTTCATTTTCTTGTTATTTTTTTTCCTTTGCACTTTACCATGACAGTTTCTTAAAATGAGAACGAGCCAAAAAATTAAAACGTTATTCACTGCATGAGCATTCAGAAGGAGAGGAATTTAGTTCACTGCCACAAACCTCCACAGGGTCCAAAAGAGGCAGGTCAGATGTGTGCTGAACATTAGTGCTAGCTTATTCACACGTTAGTTATGTCTGCCATCTGCTTATGATTTACCTAGCTTCTAAAATATACTGCCTAGAAATAAGTGAGTGAATGTGAGCAATCCCAAGGAATACAATAGCATTATTTCTTCTTGGGAAGACTGGAATGCATATAGCTCTTTCTAGGACCAAGGTTAGAAAATCCTTTTAGAATGGAGGCCTTGTGTCCCTATATGCAAAGAGTTTGCCATTCTCTGGAGGATATGTACAGGTATATAAATGATATCTTTGATTCATGTTTGACAAATTCGACAAAAGATGTTTCCAATATGTATAATTTTTAGCTAGAAGAGGAGCTGACTTCAGCTGTTTTGAATGTTTAAGTTTCACTTAAGATGGTGAAAGACTGTGTATTTACCTGAGAGGGTGTGTATGGGACAATTTATGGATAATCTCACTTTACACTGCAATCTCAAAGGTTTCCCTGTGATTCTGAAGTCAGAATAATGTGAAGAATAATCTCTGCAGTCCTCAGAGCAAAGATCTGTCTGTGTGTACATGTCTATAACAGAGACACTGATTAGCTAGAGCTAACATAAGCCATGAAAACCTATGCTTAGGAGGGATATACTTGACACAGCATAAGTTCTAGCTGCTTTTGCTAGGAGATAATGATTAAGGAGATCAGCTTTTTAAAAAGTGTGAATTACACTCACTTTCAATGAGGTGGGAATAATAAGTATGGAAATATTTGTCCAAAAATTTCTATTATATGAGTGTGCTCTATCAAAAGTATAAAGAATTTGAAATCAAGGGGGTTTTTTTAGCAATAAATGAGCACTATTATTAGATATTGAATGAGTTGCTCTTCTGCTTTGGTATTGTTGCTATGCAAAAAAATTATGTTCTTTGACTGACCAGATGGAAGATATATTGAACGGTTGAAATATATTAAGCATAACACCTTTCTGAGTGTAAAACATGAAAAGATGGGGGGCCAAACCCAGAGGTTTTTAACAGAATCCAATATTATAATGGAGCATCACTAATTAGAACCCATCTGACTCTCCAGTGTCATCTCCTAAAAAGCTAATGGAGCAACAGCAGTAAGGATTCACGGAACTGTGAATGTGGTGCTGTAGACCACACTGGAGATTTGAAGTCCTATCTTTTGTGCAGGATATGTTTTAGACATATTTGAATAATATTTGTGAATAATATATGAGTTAATTTTTTTCCCAGTTAATTATCAAATGCATTATTAATGAGCACGTATTATTCAACTGACATTTTTGAAGCTCAAATATTTGTATGTAAATAGATTAATCTAGATTTTTCCCCTTTTCTTTGTGTTTTTTTTCCCTTAGCTAAGACAACTTCTACTAAATTTTGTTTTACCAGAGAAAGGATTCAATTCAATTTGTTTTTATTATACTGTTAACTTGCTTTTCTAATGTCCCCATGGGAAATCACTGTATTGTCATTAGTGTGCTATAAATTCACATTGGAGCCTAATTTACAGTAATGTGACTAAGGAAAAAACTAGTAAGTACATATGATTTTTTCATAGAAGTTTTAATCTTAAAACATGCATATTCTTCCTTGTTCCTTTAGCTGCAGCAAAATAGCTGGTTTTCATTAGATGTACACTTTAGTTTAACTGTCAAGTTAGTTATGATTGCAATAGAAAGATGACTATGGAATTAAATTATTTTTTCATTATTATTTTATTATATAAACTCACAATATTTACTATCAGGTAGTTTCCAATTAAAAAAATAATACGTTACTGAAGTATGCGGTGTTTAAATATATGCATCTTAATCTGGGCATTTTATGGATATGCAGATATATGAATTACCATGCAATTAGTGAAGATTTAATGAGGAACTTTGACTATTTGTAGTTTTATAATTCAGGAGGCATCTCCTCCTCTCTATTAGGACTATAAGGATTTGATTTCGAAGGACATATTTTCTTCATGTGTGACTACATTGACAAGTGTAGTGGAGCCCTGATAACTGATATGTCTCTATAATCTTCTCTAATTGACATCTTGGACATTTTTGAGTTTTCACATTGCCAGCTGCATTGACGAAGCGTTGCTAAATGATAATATGCAAAACTTGTTTCCAGAGCTCAGATGAATTAATAGTCTGTCCTTCGGAGCACAGTCTGTGAGGAATAAAGTCTTAGCAAACTGTAGAATAGTGAAACTTTGATGCTTTAAGTATTGGATAGGGAACAAATAACAGGTGGGGCTATGCCATCATACAGCTATTTCTGTAATTGCATCACTCTTTTTTCAAAATATCTCCAAAGGAATACAGTCCCCAACAATCCATTCAGTAAATGGCAGAAATAATGATCCTAGATCCAATCAACAGATGTCCCATGTCCTGAATCGTCCATCATTACAGTATTCCTGGCTCCTCTCTCTTCCCTCTACTACTCTTGCTGTAGGAGTGGGAACAGCCTAGAATAATGTGCTACTTTTTTCTTTTTTTTTTTTAGTGTTTTCATAGATGGGTGAAGCTTAAGAATGAAATTAAGCTACACAGTTATAAAAAGTAATGAGACAAAAATTATGTCATGTATATCTATCACCCTGGCTTCAAATAGGAAACATGTTTGTGCTGTACACAGATTTCAGGAACACACCGTATTATGCAGTGTATTCTGAGTGTTCAAGCACATTTGATGAAGTCCTATTAAAAGTTAAAGGAAGAGTAGAGCAGTGAGGATTGAGCAGAGCTGCTAGTAGACAAAATGCTTAGAAACTTTACAGCCTCAGTCATTATCTTTACTTCATCCTTACCTGCTCACAACTTCCTTATGGCTGATGCCCAATCCAGGGCCACTGAGGCCAATACAAAATTGCTACGGACATTAATAAGAGAAGGATTTCCTTTATATTGAAAAGATTATATTTAATGTAAAAAAACCCAAAGCATTCAGCAATAAAGTGAGTTTCAATTGGAAAAGTAAACAGTGTTGACATATCTTTGAAAATTCCATTCCGAACAAACAGTAACTGCAAAAACCTCTAAAAATTACTTATATAAGTGACATTTATTGTGAATAAAATATATGATCAGAAACTGATTGAAATAACAAGAGTAATAGAAATATAATGAGACATCAGAATTAGATATGTTGAGACAGATGAAAGTTGAAAGGTCAGTTTTTCTGTCTTTGGTTATTTGCTTTGATTTGTAAAGGTAGGAGTGCAATTTCTGAGTATTTTAAATATATGGCACCATGAAAGTGACAACAAATCCAAACAAAAATCTCAATAAAATCACTGAAAATGAAAAAAAGTCTCTTGGGAATATGATCTAGGGGTAAAATAGTATAGTTGAAGTGTCAGTCAAAGTAAAGAACCTTATTAAAAGCATAACAGCAAAATTTCCTGGTGAGAAATGCAGATAGAAAATACAGGAAAATATCTATGTTGCTTTATCAGATCACTTCAGGGACTTGGAAAACAAACAGAAGTTACACAAGAATGGAAAAATCTGAATGTAAGGTGATAGAACAAGAATAATAGACCAATCAGACCAGATAAGTCACAAGAAACAGTTTCAAGCAATAAAATGTAATAAGAAAGACTGTATAAATAAACTGAAAGAGCAAACTGCCTTATTCATCAGAAAGAAAAGAAAATAGTGGGCAACATAGTGAAGACAAATGTATGGAGTTCTTTTTGTACAGTATTTGTAAAAAATCCATGGTGATTGATTCTTAAAACTTTTGAAGGTTGTAGGAAGTACAACAGAAAAAGAATGGGTGAAATGAAATGTAGGTAAATCAAATGATTAGACAGTTTATGAGACACTGCTTAGGATGACTTTCAGTAATGGGGCTTTGGGTCAGGTTAACTGTATTTTCCCACTTGATCACAAGTGGGAAAATAAAGGCTTGATCTTCTCATATCTGGTGTTATGTTACATGGCAAGAAACATGATGTAGTAAATGAGCTGCCAAAATTTCCACCAGCAGTAGTTTCTTTTATCATTTTTGCTTACTATTCTTTTTAACTGTAACACATAGAAACCCTTCCAAAAACTGAAAAAAACCTCTCAATAGGACAACTGGATCTTAGTTTCAGATTATGAACTGGGGAATAAAAGACTATTAGTCAGATAAATGCCCAGTGTATGGAAAATCTGGTTTATGTTCAGTGAAGAAATGGATCAAATCTAGACAAATGAAGGAAGATGGCAAAATTCCCCTGTATCCTCTCCAATTTAATTTGAATCTCATTATTATGTTCTCATACTTTAAAATTCTCTCTTGTATCCACATGACAGCTCTAAGAAGTGTAGCAACACATTTGTGTTTCTTCACCCACTCCTCAAAGAAAGGATAATGAAAAATATTTATGCTTTGTGTTTATGTGTTTATTGTAGCATTTCTATATATATTTGTAGTAGTGGAGAAAAATTCTAATTAATTACAGACATAATCTAGTACTTCAGAACAGCCTTGGAAAGGACTAATTATTGAAGAATATATTGGGAGCAGGATTTTTTTTTGTACCCCCGCTACCCTACACTATGCTTATAGACCAAAGGCACAGATCTATTACATTAATCAAATAAAGTATGTATTAATGCAGTTTCCTCTTTACTGAAGTTACACATAGATCTTGTGACCAAATTTCAGAAAGAAATCTACCTTATAGGGGGTTCTTTCTGGACATTGTATAGATATTAATTTTTAATTGGTGATAATTATGCCCCTTCTTCAGAATAATCCTAATACACTGAGAAATTTCTGATTGTGACAGATTAAGATTCAGATAAAGGATTAAGATCCAGATAAAGGATTCCAAAGTATTTGTCATATGTGAAATATTTTCTAGTTTAGCCAAGTTAAAATATGACATCTCCCCAAATATCAATTAATTTCTTAATTTCTTTGCTTATGCTAGACTCATTGATGTTGTGTCTCTATGCACAAACAAATCAATGCCTCTTTCAATTATTTCATCCATTTCCAGCAGACTCATGTTCTATTTAACATTAATGTGTGTGTGTGTCAATATTTCCCAGCTCCATTTCTATTCTTTTGTTTGATTTAATGTTTGGTAAGTGTTTAATATGTGAGTTCTTATATTACCTTTCACATTAAGTAAGGTAGAACTTTATGTTTTTCAGTGGTAAATTTGATCTTTATGGAAAATGCATTCAATATAATTCTTTAGCAACAACAAAAAATCTAATTAAATGTGGAATTGTCATATTTTTGTCAATTGTCAATTGTTGTCATAATTTCTCTATTCCACTGTAATATGTGTAAAACTGACTATGTACTTACACTTGCTCCTGGTGTATCATCAAAGTAAGTCTCAAGTTGTGTACAGCTAAGGTAAAGTTAAAACTCAAATAGTGGATACTTACATACTACGAGAAAAAAACCTCTCAGATTCCTATTCTTCTTGAGCTTAGTTGCCTTGAAACCGACAAGACTGTTCTAGTAACCACGTATTATTTAAGAAATTCTTTTAGGACATTTAACTGACAAGCAGATGAAGTCTGTCAATGATTATACCGAAAAGCCCTGGAAGGCTGTGAAGTCAAGGATCTAATAAAAGATATTTTACCTGTATACCTATACAGTAGTGATTTTTGAATATAATATATTCAGAATAGAAAGCTAAAGGTAGCTCAGCCTCTGTGGAAATAATTTTTCTGTTCATTACAAGCTGTCTGAGTTTAAGTTGATTAGACCTCAGAGGAAGAGTAGAGATTTTTATGTCTTTCCTGTGGTAGTCGAAACTACTGTAAACAATACAAAGAGTCTGAAAAAACCTATTGTGAGACAGATTAAACTGAGTGTATAGAGGAGTTAATGAAATAGGGTGTTAAAGCTGAACTGTTTTCTGTTTTGCAGTTTTATTGTTTTTTTGGTGGTTTTTTTTTTTTTTTAGGATTCAACATATTAAATTCTCAGGGGGTCACCCTGTCAGCCTCAGTCCTGTGGCCTCGATTTAGTTGAATCAATCCTAATTGAAATTCTGCACAGGTCTGGTATTCTGTGGAGATTGCAGATGAATGACAGTGCAGTGGCAGGAAAGATAAATATGCTGGCAAATGAGATCCAGGGTCTCCACAGAGGATGGAATAAATTACTTTACCAATACAGTGGAGGTAATATGCTGGAGAAAGAAAGTGAAATCGAAGCTAGTTTAGCACAAGGCTTGTTAAAAAACATATGAAAGAAGAAACCAACAATACAGTTAAGATTTACTTAAAATACAGATTTCTGATGTGAATGTATTTAGGCCACTTCCTTTCTATTGTGAATAATGATCAATGCATACACTTTAATTTCATTTATGCAGACAGCAGCTTGCACAATTTAAATTCGTGCAGCATTCTGCGTGTAACTCGAGGCCCAGTGGAAACTGTGGTATAGCATATTGATTAGCAATTTGATAAATATATAAAATGGCACACTGAGTTTAAGGTGCTTCATGAAAAATGTATTTAAATGACCTTGGCTAATTAGCGTGAATAGCTTTGAGGCACTGCTGCCTGAATGAAAGACATTTTTGGAGTCCAGAGATTTAAAAGATTTCATGACTGGATGAGCAAAATTTAAAGCAAGGGAAAAGAGCAAACGTTAATTTTCATAGAAATTAAGGTGAATTAGATGACCTGAAAGAACTTTTTTCAATTTCTTGCAGGTTCTGTACTGTTCTTCTTAGCATATGCCTGTTACTCCTTTCTGCCTAATTGTTAAATTTCTTAAATAACCAGGATTTCAGCACTTTTCTCAGAAGATTATATTAGAGTCTAATGGATCAGAAAGTATATTCTAATATACATCTAAAATTATCCTTTTCTCAATGTAAGCTATTACTTCTTTAGGTAGTTATGGTCTGTTGTGATACTTGAAATAATTCCTTTCCTTCCTCTGTACCTGTATCCACCTACAATATGTAGGTGATCATTTAGCAAAATTATAGGAATATGCCTCTTTTATTCTCATCTCATAAATCAGTTTCTTCCATTACTTAACAATAGTATTTTACTTGTCTTTCCTGAGCTAATTTTTGCATAGTAGTGATGTTGTCATAGTGCTGAGGTTAAACTAAAGTTCTAATCCAGGCTGAAAAAAGCCCTTGCAACCTGTAAATTCCGATATACATTGTCAATTTTCGCTGTCCATTTTCAATCTGGTGTTTCATTTTGCAGCTGACTTTGTTTTCTCTGTTCACACTTGAAACCTCCTTTTATCACTACTGTTTTCTTCACAACGGAATTGGTTTTAATCCGTAATTTCACCGGAAGTGCTAGCTCATGCTTCTCTGAGGTCAGTCTTTATTTTCAGTCTATGTTACAAAAGCGTGTTCAGAGGTAATTTGGCATAGATCGAAGTGAGCATGACTCAGTGAAATCCCTGTAGGCTGCCACGCTAATCAGAGAAATACATCTGATATTCAGCAAGTAGAAGGAAGCTGGAATGGAGGTGAGAATGGTAACTCTGACTGGAACGGTCTCTTGTGAAGGAAATGAAATCTCCCTGATGGTGAGTAGTGAATGTGCACAGCCAGATAGAAATTGCCATAGGTCAGTGTGACACTTAGGCTATCTAGGGTGCTCAAGTTAGAACACTCTTCCTGCACAATTAGACAAAATGTCATTAATTTTTAATTCTGACTTTGACTAAATCACACCACTTTTGATCATACTGGTTAGTACTGGTTATCCCATTAAGAAAGTCCTCTCTACCTGCGCTAGTCTTGGGTTTTTACTTCTTGTGTAATATTCTATTTCTGGATTGTATGTGACAACTGGTTTAAATTATCAGCACAACCTGTATTCCACTTCCCTGTTGAAGTCATCCCTCCACAACTAGGTTTGTCTTTTGTATGCTGTGCTATGTACCATGATGTAATTTATCCATTGTTGGGAATCTGGATTACAGATCTTGACCCAACAGCTAGGTTTGATTAGACATCTAAAATACAGCATATTAGCACTGTTAACATAACACTGTTCTGGAATATGATTCAACTTTCAATGTCTTTCTTGAGAAACTGGAAAAATCCCAGTGAGAAGACTTCAGATTACTGAAGGTTTGTACATTGTAAACTAAATATGATTCTGAGTTTGCATTATGTAGTTTGTTCACATATTATTGCACTTCACTTCTTATTATATATCCAAACATTTCATTGTCAAGATGGGGATCTAAGGTATAAATTATTTTCTGAACATTTACTACAATACTTATACTATTCTTATTTAGTACTAATAGTTTTGCAAATGACTGTTCATATTCAGCAGAAATAAAGCAGATAACAGTGTGGATACAAACAGTACAAATGTGTGGGTTTACAAAGGTAAATTGTTGAGAAAATTCTCTGGGCAACTTATGCCAGTGTCTCAACACCCTCATTGTAAAAAAATTCTATCTTGTATCTAACATAAATCTACTTGCTTTCAGTTTAAAACCATTGCCCCTTGTTCTGTCACTACAAACCTTGGTACAGAGTCTCTCTCCATCTTCATTATAAACTGCTTCTATATGCTAGTCTGCCTGGAGTCTTCTGCTCTCCAGGCAGAGAGGATGTGATGGGTCTCTTAGGTTCAGCTTCTTTTTTCATAGTACAGGTGTTCCAGTTCTCTAATAATTTTTGTGGTCCTTCTCTGGAACTGTTCTAACAGGTCCATGTTTCTCTTGCACTGGGAGCTTCAGAGCTGGACACAGCACTCCAGGTAGGGTCTTAGATGAGCAGGAATCCTGCTCCCTTGACACAGAAGACACTGTCCATGGACTAACCTCCATGGAGATGCTTCACAGCACCACCACGTACGTGACACAGCAGTATGAGCCACTCATCAATCACACAGGTGAGGAAGGCAGACCTTGTGCTCCACACCTCAGCTTCTGATATCACAAATATCTTTTTATCTTCCTGTTAATAAAAATATGCTTTTTATCCTCCTGTTTTCCTCTAAATTCAAGCAGCATTTACCCTATTTGAACTGTTCATCTACTTTCCTCTGCACTGTATGTAATCCAGTGAGATATTTATTTGTATATTTAGGACTTGAATTAGAAATGCAGATATATGCTTTCTGGTGCTGAATTTAGGTTGTCCTTTAATTATTTTTTTTTAAACAGATGAGGGTCCATAAACCAAACCACATTGATAGAGAAGTAATATAAAAATGCACATAATACTGATAAAGATATTACCTTTACTTTTATCTTAGTCCAATGGGCACTGCAGTACTAGTTTAGGAAAATTTCCTTATACTTATTATGATGAATAATGACATAATGGTCCTGAAAAGTTCTGTGAGTTTGTTTTAAGCAACATATTTTTCAAGTTTAAGTGATGATTTTGACCTTGTGCACATTACTTTATTCCAAAACTCAATAAAAAGATTCCTGTCTACATAAATAATTTACTTTTGCCATTTTCAACTTTTACTAATATATACCTCATCTTTAGTAGGAGTTGTATGCTTGCTCACACTCTCTAGGATTTTTTGAGGAAGTATCAGAAAGAACTTAAACAATAAAAAAGTAAATTGTAAAAATAAATTATAAATAAAATAATTCTGTTCCATAAATCATTTCCTGAAAATGGGAAATTTCATGTTGCTCTTACTTTATTTGAAAGTGATACCATAACAGAATCTGCAAGTCTGTTAGTAAAGGGTCTTTTTATTAATTTAACTATTGATTCAAACGAAGTATACAAAATAAGATCATCTGTGTTTATGTTCAGAAAAAGGTCAGCATTTCTCAATAATAAGAGATCAAAGACGAATGTTGCTATTTTGGGAAATAAAGCAAAATAGCTGCTTCTGTTATTCAGAAAAGGAAACTGTAATTTGGTAAATGTCAAGATAGAGAACTCTTTAGAGTCAGAAGGCAGTAAATGAGCTTCAGAGTGGAAGGTTCAATTAATATCTACACCACTAGGTACAGGTTGATGGTGTAGAATTACCATAAAAAGTATTTACTGTTTTTATAAGTATTTTGTATATCTCCTAAAAGGAGAGCACAAATGTTTCATAGTATGTTTCGATTAGGCTAATCTTCACCAAGGGACTGACTGCTGCGTGTGTGAAAGACACTTGTGGAAATATCTGAGGGCTAGGTGCTACAATATGAAAATATATTGAGCGGACACCAAGTTTGAACAGTTGTTATCTAAATGGCACTGCTAGCATGTGTAATGCTGTCCTGCAGAAGCTCTGTTCACTTTTACTGACAAGCAGGCTGGCCAAATAAGTTGTCCCTCTCCTGGCATTTATGCCATGTGGCAGTGATGTGACTGACCTGTTAGCAGGCAGCGCGCCATCCCGACAGATGGGCGTGAATGCAGCTAGCCAAGGATATTTCCATTCCATGTGCAGCAGATGCACATGCCTATTAAAAGTGTCGCTCCCTGCTGAGAGAATCAAAACAGCAGTTTGCCTTGAACTTCTTTTTTAGAGTTGGTAATATATGGCACCACTAACCCAGCTCTGAACCTGACTGACATGGAGCATCAGGAGATACTGTGAGGAGAGGGCATGGAGTTCAAGGTAGTCTCCTATACTGTTGTTATTTAATTCTTCAGGAATTTAAGAATTTTTTGATAGACATTATGCCAATAACACTTGACATAGGGAAAGCCATAGAGCTAAGAGCATGCCCTCTATGACTAACTTTATCAAATATGCAAGCTGTACCCACAGAGACACTAAAAGTTGCACTTGCAGCACAGCACTGAGAAAAATATTTCCCTTCTGGGCAAAAATTAATTGTGGTCATTACTTTAATGATCAAAGCCCACAAAGGGCAACAAAAGTAGGCTCTATCACTGTATAAGTAATGGAACATTTAATTTGCACTATTAACCATATTTTTTTAACTAGAGTAATATATCAATAGAAAGGGTATAATTGAAAAAACAGGCTGTTTTTCTCAAAATTGTTTTTATTTGACCATAGGGACAATATATGGATTAGTGGCTTTTAGACAGTAGCTTTTTGGCACGTCTAAATTTTTGCTGTCTGGAAAACAAAACAACAAAGATATACTGTTTCGGGTATACTGTTTCGAGTATTTTCAAATACTCATATTCCAGCAAAGCCTGCATTTTGATGGTTTGTATTTAAAAGACTTTCATTAGTGTTATTATGAAGTTGCCTTGAACGTGCTGAGAAGTGGGATGAAATGAGACTATGTCTAAATTTGATACTCTATACCAATAAACCTCTGATTTTAAGCTGGGGGACATAGCAATACAGGAAGCAGGGCAGAGTGAAAATATCTTGCCATTTAGATACAGTCTTCACTGGTGTCAGGATATATAATGCACTTTTGTCCTCTATTTAGAACTTGTGGAAAAAAGGAAACACTTCAATCCTTTCAGAGTGCTATATTACCCATCCTGGAAACAAACAATCAATACAAATTTTGCTTCTCTCAGTGTTTTAGCTTTGGATCTTCAATAACTGCTGAATTAAAAATTTGTAACCTGGCTCAAACCTAGTCCACATTTGTGAATCAGCACATAAAACACACACTCTCACACATCATTGGGAAGTGCTTGCTCTCTAGGATACTGCCCTCCTCCTGTAAGTATAAATAAATTCTACAAGAATATTATCACCCTTTCTTGTCCCCAATTTATCCAATTCCAACCATTCTATAAAAAGTAAGGGTCTCAGTTTGATATAGTTGCTTACCTCATTTAATCCACAAGTGGTGTAGCTTCTAATGTTGATGATGGCTACTGTCCCCACACATGAAAGTGATGAGGATTTGGAACATAATAATAAACTCCCCTTTTCATTTTTCAGAGATCCTTAAAGCCTACATTTCTAACAGTTCTTCCTCTTCCTACTGATTAAATTCTGTTCTTAGATCTTGCCTGGATATGGAAGACTTCCTCCAAGTAGCCTAAAGAACCCAATCTACGCAGCACAAAAATAGGAAATGTCTTTCTGCTGCATCCTGTTTCTGACTGATGATAGTAAAAAAATGATAGACTTTTACTCTGCATAGAAACAGATGCATAGCTAATTTCAGCTAAAATCCATGCCATCTCTATTATTTCTTCCCATCTGGGGGCTGGGCAGGCAAAGAATTAAATGCTTTCGCACACATGTCAATGATTTATGAAGCTCTAAATATAAATAATTGTTTAAGATCCAGTTCTGTGCATGTATTATTCCCATACCATGTGTTCTTTTCCTTGTTTGCTTCTGGAGGTTTTTTGTTTGTTTGCTTGGTTTTTTTTAGTTAAATACTCCTATAGTAGAAATGTTAGGTTTTTTTTATTTTAGGGGATTATAATATGCAAAGTTTTCTTATCCATATTTTAAATATTTACATTACCGTTGTTAAAATTGTGGGGCTCTAAACTATGATTTTTGTTGTGAAAAATAATCCATGCTCTGAAAAGTTTAATTACTAAATATTTGGGACATACCAAGATTTGGATGAAGGAAATATTTTGTCAATTTTACAGAGATGTAAATTAATTAAAAGTCTGGTTGTGCAGTAAGTCCAGCAGACAAAAGGAAGGAGTCTTGTGTTACTCCATTATACAGTTCTGAGATGTTTCTTTCATTTTCAGTCTGCTTTGCTAAAAGAGTAATCTAGCAGGTTGTGCTTCTTTATATATGTGTAGGCTAAAAGACCTCACTTTTAGTTTTAGCCTTATGCACAGTTTCAAACAAATACATCAACTATCTGAAAAGATAGTGATTTTCTATATGTTTTGGGAGAATAAGTGTCTAAATAAAAAAAGGTGCTTAGTAATGTTCTCATTAGGATATGAATGTAATGGGCAAATTAATCTGGGATCAAAAAATCCACACAGGTGCACCACTGAGACAAAAAATCTCTTCGGAAAAGGGCTTTATAAAGTGCCACTGTTGTCAGAATAATAGTTTAACATTTTATGGTTATTCTTGCTTGAGTTCAGGACTGCATGAAGACTGTCAAGGTGTAAAGTCAATACATAAAAACTAAATTGCACTGAAGTCTGGAGGCACCCATGAAGAGCAAGTTGCCTTATTTGAAAGTAGCTAAATCTTTTCACTTTCATATGTAGACAAGCCTTGTATCTACTCTCATTAGACAGTTATGGAAATGTCTGTCACTGCCCTGAGTTGACATACCTAAAGATATATTCAGAGAATGTGCTGATGTGATGAGAAAATGTTTTAAATGAGGATGGAAAAGAAGTGACTCCAGCTTTAAAGTAACCAAGAGAAGAGCTACTTGAAACAAGCGCTGAGCAATCCACATCTTAAAATGACAATTCAGTGAAAAGCAAGATAGAAACTTAACACAATTACTTTAAAAAGTAGCCATAGGAAGGATTATGTATCTTCAGAATTCTATAAAATTAGTAGGTAACATGAAATTTTCGTGATAGTGGTTAGAAACCTACTACTGCTTTCCAATAGTTGCACTTTGAAAATGAAAGACTTCAATCAAACTGTTCATTTCAGTGTGTTTATATTCAGAGTTTGTAGCACCAAGTACTGTAAGTTTTTTTCAGGACTTATAAACAGATGCCATTTTTGTTATTGCCCTCATTGAACCCAAAAAGTCTTTCATAGAAGTAAAAATAGCTAAATTATAACTTACATCCATTGGGAAAACTTGTTGCCAGAACGATAGATTTATGATTAAATTTTATCACAGAAACTTTGTTCTGAAATTTTCTAGGTTTCTTAAAATGTTCTGAATTTTAGTTGGAAATTGTAAAAAACCATATTTTTGTTTTGCGTGTAGTTTTTAATAGAAAATTTTCAAGTGTGAATTTTTTTTTCAAAACATGGATATTTGCCCTTAGAAAAGGGAGATGGAAAAAATACAGTGTAATCCTAACTCAAATTCCTTTCTTAATGGAAGTGTTACTAATAGGACTAAAATAGCAAACATAATTGTTCGCTAATCTTTCATTGTTCTTTCTTTCTTTTTTTTTTTTTTTTTACTTTCTGAAGATACTTTGTATTTGTTTGATTGACTTGCACACTTTGGATGTCACAGTTTTATACTTGTATATCACCATGCTTTCTTGGGGTAAGACTGCAATGTGAGGTGTGCACATGCAACTAGTTTTAGCTCTTAATATTGATTCATAGCAATAACTGTCCTCCAGATAAAAAACGTCATTAAAATATTCCTTCTCAGATACACCACATACATGTAAATTATCCAACAGCTGGCCAAGCTAGTACACTTGAAAAAATTATGAGTGAAGAAAATGATAAATTAAAGGCTATAATTTAGTTTTGAAACTAATTTGAATAATATTTATTCTGGAAAATTTGTTTCATATTTATTTTATTGCTATATATGTTCCCAATAATGATTCTGCTGGAATTTCTACCACAGATATGACAGAAAAGACTTAATTGCTGAAGCTCACTGAATGGTCTTTTATTCTTGCACCAACTGAGAATATTTCAGCAACATGCAGTTTGGGAAAAGAGGCCATACAACAAACAAACTGCTCCTTTTCCAACAGGGGAGATGGCAGTTCAGATGGCTATAGCCTTCCAAAAATCTCAGAAAGAAACTTCCAGTGGTATGCTTTTATATGATCAAAGGACAAATTGGTATTATTGACAGTGATGCTGATGTTTTAGAGGGAACTACAGGTCAAACCAAGGACTGCATTCACAATGTTCCCTGGATCTTTTTAATGTATTGCATATTTGAGATGGAATTGAACACAGCATGCACACTTTGTTGAGCATGTCTGAACAACGTCAAAGTCATTAATCATGTAAATATTGGAATGAACCTTTAAATTTTAATTTATAACATTATATTTTCTCTCTGAACAAAACATAACCTTTAATAAAAAATTGCATTTTTAATAAAAATCTCAATTTTTTGGTTACTATAACTTCAAGTTCACAAATTTTAGGCAGTCCTTGATATAACTGTGAAATTTTTGCAACTCTGAAGAGACTTACAAACTATCAGGTGCAGTGTATGTGATTTGCAAAGAGAATGTGGCTGAAGTAATAGTGCATTTGAATTTTCCAGCAGCTTCACAGGAAATATATGATGTGCTTTCTGTCACAAGAAATAATTTATTATAGCTTACATGATAAAAAGCTTAGAAATCAAATCAGTTATTGAGAGTTCTATGCTGTCTTTTTATTTCCAATCAGACAAAGAGGAATTTAATACCAAGGGGAAAAAAAAAGCCATTCACACAGCATTTTGGATGGAACATTTAAACTATAATGCATCCCTAGAATACTATTCCGGGGATGCATTATAGTCATATGATCACAGAGTGATTAAAAATCCATAACGGAGTATTTCTTTCCCAGGTATACACATAAAAAGACCTCTTATCCTTACAATTTGACTTCCATCCACTCAAGCAATTTTGTTCATTAGGTACTGGTGTGGCAGGTAATGCATCTAAAAGAATGCACCACATTTTCTGGTACAGGACAGTTCATTATCCTAAAAGCTCTTTCATTATATCCCTTAAATTGTGAAGGCAAGGGACATCCTGCTTATGGTTTAGCTTGAGAGCAATGTACATTCTCGAAATAAATGGTGAAAATGTTTGTAGGTGTGCACACATGCACGTGCACGTGCATGTTGTGGTAGTTCTGTTTACCCTTTATGAAGCAGTGAACACAAAAAAGTTGAGCGCCAACAAAGTTAAAGCAGAGGAGATATCGTTGAAGATCTCTAATTTTGTACTTTTGTGTAGTGGCTCACTAAAGAAATACAGACATTTAGATATTAATTTCTCACTTTGGGATTTATGTGAAATATGAGGACTAGTTTCTAGACCCTGGAAGAAAGAGGCTGTTTGCTCACTCCAACAGTGAATGAGATTCTGAAGCAATATGCTTGAAATGTGGTAAGTTTTAAGAAGACCAGGAGAAGAGCTGGCATGCTCAAGAGCTGATTTGATTTTGTTTCTCCAGCTGATACAGTTAACCCTGTAGAAGAAACTTCCTGCCTCTGTAAATTTTGTCTCATTTCTGTCTGTTGATCATTATCACTAAAATACTACTATTATTAAAGGTATTAAATCATATTATTACAGCATGACTTGAGAATGAACGCAAGTGCCAGTAATACTCCCACACTTGACATCAGCATAATTTTTGTAATTTGTTCATAGATGATTTGATTATCCTTGTGGTCCCTTCCAACTCATAATATTCTGGAATTTTGTGGCTTTTTTTCTTTGCGCTCTCTACAATTGCAAACAAATGTTGCCTGTTAGCACACATTAAATGAGGTACCTGTATCCTGAGGAAAAGCATCTAGTCTGTTGTGCAGTTGTTCCTTATTCTTAAGAAAACATGAAAAAAATGAACAAACAAGAGACGTAGATGCATGCCATTACAAGTCAAAAATAGTAGCATGACACAAGTGCACTTGTATGAGCTGGTGTAAGTCCATTAACGTAAATGGAGTGGTCTTCATTAGACTGTGCTGATATCTAACTTAGGACTTTGACAGGCTCTCATCATTGTGGAAGGATTTCCTTTCTGTTACCTTTTTTGACCTCCTACTCACTTTTTACCTTGGTTTAATATACACAGCATGAAGTCTCTAAATTATCTAAAGAGATTTATAAAACTTTCCTAATAAACTGCAAATTGGGGATTTCTTGCTGATTCTTTTCTTTGTGACAGGAGTTAGTGGTCTCATTAGTTCCACTGACAAATTTGTAAGAGTGTTTATGTAGCATAAGGGCCTCTCAGACACCCTTTACATCTGCATAATCTGCAGCACTTATCAGTCAGTGCATCTATGGACCAGTCTAGAACATAAAGAAATTTAGAGAAATACCCACTAGTTTTTTGTCCTGTTATATTAAATTTCTTTGTGGAAATCTGCAATTATCTATGGCTGGAAATGCATAATGCATAAATTCTGGGTAACTACTTATAATTTTATATTGTATTGCTAAACTGTGGAAGGGGGAGAGGGATAAAACCAGGCTCTCCAGTGATGAATGATGGGATGGTGTGCCAAAACTGGAGGAAATGAGCACTAATGGGATCCCTCAATCTGCTTCACCAGGTGTTGGCTACAAACTATCACACCTGAAATGTTTCTATACTAATGCCCTCAGCATGAGGAACAAACAAGAGGAGCTGGAACCTTTGGCCCACTCCCAGAGATTTGACATCATTGGTGTAAGTGAAAGCTGGTGGGATGAGCCCTGTGACTGGAATGCCCTGCCAGATGGTTGCAGGCTCTTCAGGAGGGATAGGCAGGGCAGAAGAGATGTTGAGGGTTGGCATTGTATGTAATAGAAGGGTTAAAATCCAGTTAATTGAGCCCATTTTCTGAATCCCTTGTCTGTCTTCAGGTAACTCTGCTTCATGACTAGACCATGTCATATACCTTGTTTAATCGTATAGGTTAGCCTGTAAACTTAACTATGCTGGTTGCTGGTGAAAAGATTAGATGGCCAAGGTTTGGGATGTGGGATTTAAAATATACTATAATTAGACTAGATTAGGTGTTTCAGATTTATGTAGTTTATGGCTGGTTTTACATTTATTTTGTCCTCGTCCTCTTAATTTTGTAGTACACTGCACAGATATGTTAATTTACTACTCATGCTGAATGTAAGGTCACAATGTCTCACTTTTGTTTGTAGTTGATTGCTTATCACCTATTCAAGACTCCATTTCTATTTACCATGTGTATTTGATGATTGGTCCTCAGAAAGTCCCTACAAAAGAATACTGATCATGTTTTCTTTTCTCTCTAACAGCTGCTCAGTAATTTCACAAGATGTAATGTAAGTCTATTCATGAAGTAAAGTGAGACCCTCTCAGCTCGTGTTGATTGTGCTCCTGGAGGTGCTCACCGGTCTGTTGAATACATTCTGCAATTATTATTTTTTTTTGAAGCAGGCAGAATGCACACTGAAGACCATATTAAGAAAAACTTAAGCCTCTTTCTGTCTTCCACACAATACACATGCTGATTCCAATGGAAGATATGTAGCTAAATCCTCTGTACTATTTGGATATTTCAAGAGGTGATTTTGTGAAACATCCATTTATGTGTAAGCCCAGTGCACTCCTCCTCCCTGACCATTATTGTCAACAGGCACTCAGTAAGATACTGAAACAGAGTCCAGATGCAGATCTCAGATGTAGTAGAGGAGGTTTTTTTCATAAAATATTTTGTAAAAGTATTTGAGTTCTTATGTTCAGTACTTATGTGAGAAAATAAATCTGATGATCTAGAATTTTAATATATACTGTATTTTTATAACTTAAAAAATGACAAGTGAGAGAGAATGCCAGATGGACTATTTGGCTTAAAGTTCTAACAAAAATGGAAACAGAAGATGACAATAATCAGGCAAATATCAATTCATGAGTGAAAGTTCCCAGAGCATCATGGTTTAAAATTAATAAAATAGTTACATGGCCTGCTTGCAAGCATTTCAAATCATTAAGAATTAACAATTTCTGCTATAAAATGTACAGAGTAATTATCTGAAACTTTGTCCAATGAGGCTATCTCTATGTGTGTCATGCTTAACTTCAGTTGGCGACTGTCTGCTTTGCATAAAATACTTACAAAATTTATTGGACAAGGGAGGCAGAATATGTAATGGTTCATGACTAGCATAATAGCACAGTGATGATGGTACTTACCTAGGAGGAAGGATTCTCTTAGGGGAGCAGGGGTGGGTGGTGGTGGTGGTGGAGTGAAGGCACAAATTCCTCTTTGCTGTATGTAACAAACATGATACTTGTAAAGCAGTAAAAATATGCTTGGCACCTGACAGGTAATTTTTGGAAAAAGTAATTATCACAGGTAGTGCATGCTCACAGAAATTCATGGAGATCCTTTTTCCATATATGAAATATTGTCAATAAAAATTCTGCTCAAAATTTCCATGCAAGGCCAAGGAAGCTTTTTGGCAAATACACTGCAAACTTCCAAATGTCAAAATGTGGCATGTAAATATTTCACTTAAGACTCAATTTTGGGGAAAAAGATGCAGAAGACATAATATTCTAGAAATCCTACCCCTAACTGTCAGGAAGCCTTCTTTAATATGATTTTTAATATGATTTTTTTAATATGATCTTTAATATGATTTTTCTTCATTTAAATTTACATAATGGAGAGTGATAAAAATGAGTTGATTTGTGTGCCACATTGATCTTAGAACCAAATTAATTTCTTTTATGATAAGGACCATTTGAGAGATAAATATTCTGTGTTGCTGGCTGAAACAGAAAGTAAGTATGAAATTCTTTCTCCTTAGTATGTGTCTTCTATATTTTTAAATTAAGGTAGGCAACATGTATAGGTTCCTTTCTAATTACTCCAATAACATCTAAATTTGTGTTTAAAATAGACACTTGCAGTGCTTATAAAATACATTCTTGACCATTTATATACTATTTTCATACATCTCTAATCCATGGTATGTATTTGTTTGCTACAATGTGATTGTAGGAGTCTCTTCTCTGCCAAGATGCTAAAATAAGTGTTTGAAAATCTTATGATTCATGTTGCCAAGGTTTACTTCCAAGATCATGCTAGCAGCTTCCCAGTGGAAATACCTTTTCTTAAGAAAGGAAGAGAATGAGTATCCAATTCACATTTATGGCACATCCAGTGAATAACATTAAAAAAAACCTTAAAAATGTATTTAAATTTATTTAAATAAAAACAGGGAAAGAAAGGGGTAGGATGGTGCAAGTAGGGGACAGAGATTTATACACAGGCACTTTAAATTAGAATGGAAACATTACTGCATTATCTTCAGATGCTTAGCATTTGTAAACTGTTATGTTCATGTTTTTAATATGTGGAAAAATGTCTGAAGCTAAATGTTTTTCATGTGTGTAGGCTAAACTTTCAGAATAAATGCCCTAGGTGAGCAGTTCTGCAGTTAGTTAAAACTATTGCTATGTACCTTACAAATTAAATTTACAGAGTTTCAAATTTCTTCCAGATCAGTCTGTCTCAGAACTTAATATTTTAAGGACAGATCTAATAGGGACTTAAATGTTAGATTACCCTAAGCCAAAATTTCAAGACTAATTCCTCCTTGCAGGGTTAAGAATTCTAAGTTTTCCACAGATACAGTGGTACAGAAAGAAATATAGTCTCTGGTGATGTGGATGATCAGCGAAGCAGACATTTAGTATGCAATGCCTGACTTGGACTCTAGTAACTATGGATATAAGTGCAGAGAGCTGATTTCCATGTTCCCAGGCCTGTTTATACATTTTACATGAAAAATGTTTCATTTAAATATTGAAGTAACTGGAAGAAAACAGAATTCACCTCTCCCGTTTCTGATCAGCTTTACAGAACTCTTTAAGCAGAAAGTCATATATGTTCTTGCAGACTTGGGCAATTGTTGAGCTTTGCTGCAGACTAAAAAGCTTTGAACCACTTCAAATGGAAAGAAAAAGACCATAATTCAACACAAACTGGGATATCTTGATGTCTCTGGCATTCTTGTGGAAGACATGGTTTTGCATGTTTCCAATAACAACATGAGAAAAAAGGTATCTCTGCTACTAGAAAGGGGGAGTAGAGAGCCCTGTATTCAGATTAATAATTACTATGTTGAGACAATGCCATGTATTGATCTTGCCTATTGGAGAGTAGTAACATGACAATTCACTCCATTTGCTCTTAATAGGAGAAATCAGTTTCCCAGAGAAATTGCAGAGAGTCAGTGCTTCCAGCATAAGAGAAGCAATCCACAAAGCTTTCCTTAGAGCTCTTTTCTTCCCTACCAGTCCTAGACTCATTCCTCCTTGCTCTCAATTTACACTCACTCTCCTTCTTTAATAAGACCTTATGACCTCACAATTTACTTGAAACAGCAACCTGATGCTTGTTCCTGCCAGAAGTTTTAAGTATTTAAGTCAGAAACTGCAGCAGCTAGAAAGTTTATGAAATTGAGCTCACCGGGGGTTTTGGGCCAACATCACTGGATTTAGGGCCTGGAAACCTACCTGAGACCATTTTCACACCTATTTCCTATTTTGGTACTGAAAATATTTCCCTTTGATAATATATATAAAAGATAGCTAGCTCTAAATCAAATGGAGCAAAAATTCCCTATGCTTTCTTAATAATAAGTTATTAGGACAGACATTATTTTTTTATGAGTGGAGATTAGCTCTTGGACCTGCTTTATGACATTCAGCCTTCTATCTCTAAACTTCTTTTTTCTATTATTTTCTATTCTGACATTACGAGAGAGGTAAAATTTTATATATAAAATTGGAATTAATCGGTGTTCATTACTATGAAAGGGAATGAAAAGAGTTATTGATCTCTGTTTTAAAGAATAGCATGAAAAGAACAGGACTGAAAGTATGCTGAAATAATTTTTAATTAGTTTTGAATCCTGACATTACAGTATATTTTTTCTGAAATTTAAAACACTTTTGGAATAAATTGCTATCAGATCCTTCTCCCTTTGTTCTTTAGATTTCTATGTGCTATCTTTTACCTGGCAGATGTGTGTGTATATACTCATAAGTGAGGAATAGGAGAAATGAGTTGAAGGAGGTGGATTTAAAGCTGCAATCAATTAATCTGTTGCTAGGGAACAGTCAGCTGCCCACTCAGAAAATAGCAGTCAGCTGGCTGCAGTTAGGAACACATAAAATGCAAGTACAAAACACTACAGTTCTCTCTGTTATTATTGATTAAAAAAAAATTACTAATGCTGTTTTTATGGAGGAAAAAGGAAGGAAAGTTTGATAGCAAAGGTCAAAATCTCATACATATTTCACTCTTAGTTGAGATGATTAATTAACTGACTGCAGGAGTTTGGGTTCATGTTTGGCTACTTTTATGTCTATCACTCTTAACCAATATGAAGTGGAGTGGTGCAGTATGTGGAAATATATTACAGAAGAGCATATTTGACCACACCATGTTAGCCTAATGTGGTCTGATTGGGGAATACTTTGAAAATCCTAGGCATTTAATGGAATGCCAATTAATTAAAGCTTGATGAATTTCAAAGAGTGAGCAGTGTCTGGTAAAGATAAGAGATGACCCTGCCTGATACATATTTCATTTCTCTCACTTAGGGCTCACTCAAATGTGTGAGGGATTTCAGACTTGAAACAGAACTCCCCTCTGAAATTCAAATGTGATTTTTGACTCTGGCAAAGCATCTGCCACAGGTGTTTCAGGCTTGTGTTGCTTGTTCTGGCAGAAAAGGGGTCGTTTTGAAAAGACTTTCACAGTATTTTTGAAACTTTTAGAGAAACGTTAGTATAGAACCCGAGTTTTCTTACTAATGTTTCCACTTTAATCCTTTAAACATACGTTTTCTGTAATCTTTGGTGTTCATGGTTTTCATTATTAGTGTTAAAGACTAAAGTGAAGCACCATTAAAAGTTTTCCTATAACTGCCTTGGTACTTTCATGGTCATGTGAGGCAGAATACACTGATCCTCCCTGAACAACGTTCTTACATGGCTTCTACTGGCAGAGAATAAAAAGCTAGACCAAACTTTGAAATTTTCTCCTAGTCTTACCATTTATATTCTTGCTTCCATTTCTACATATGCTGATGTGTGGGAGAGGCAAAAAGTAACAAAAGATGAGATGGAGGACTTGGCTTTGGTCATCCAACTACCTGTGGACTCCTACATATCAGCTGTAGGAAGCCCTGGTATTTAAAGATCTGTGTCTGCAACCTTAATGCTTAATTCACATTTATGAATTATAAATATTGTCATGTGTTTGGCAGGAATTAACCAACTGAAATGTGAACTACCAGCCTGTGAGTTCTGTGCATGCTTTATACACTACATATTTTGATGATTTCCTCTATGTACCTGTGACATACAACACAAAACGGATATATGCAATTGTTTTCCAGTGTATATAAGTAAGAAAGCTTTCAGAATGAAAAGCAAAAAGAAATAATTTTGGGACATATCAGAACTGTCTATGCTTCTTAATTTTCTAAACAGAAAGAGTTGTCTCTGTTATAGGAATGAAGATTGAATAATTTTGTTTATTTTTCATTATTTACATTATTTTTCATTATTTACACATGCTCTGTGTGGTGGTAGAACTCCATGTTGTGGAAGTAGTTGAAAAATATCTTCTCTAACTGATCATAGAGCTGAGACAAGCATTTCAGCACCCCCATAACTGTGTCTCCATCTCTGTTCATATCTTACTCTGCTCTCGTCTCGTCAAGATAGCACTGCTGAAATCATGTTCCTAAGTGCAGTAACACAATGTGGCACTGCTGCTGAAATGAAGGTAAAAGGCAAGTGCACTCATCTTGTGGCCTAAGCTCTCTTGCTTTGCTGGTGTGGTGTTCTGCATGTGTTTTCTGGGAGGAGACAGGCACAAACCAGGGCAGAGAGTGCAGGAATGGTGTTGTGGCTGCTCAACTCTAGTACCTTGCAATGTGTGGCTTCACTGAGGTGAAGCACTGAAGGAAGGAGGGAACAAATTTGTCACTGTGCCAGTGCAGGCTGGACTCTGCATTTCTAAATGGCAAACTGCATTTCTGACACAATTTATTTTACTTAAGGCTTTAAATTTCAAATATTAATCAGTTTGTGCTCTGTGTAACTGCCTGTTCTGCTTCTGTCCCAAGTCACTGGGAACCAGCTGAGATGAAGTACAGTGACTGGGTACACCCACTATTACAGAATACAGAACAAGCAAGAATAAAGTTTTAACCTGGAAGTTATTGCTTATACCGTTTGTGGACCTTTGAATCAGCTTCAGTACTGTACATTTAATATGTCAGCTCAAGTCAGCAGAACAGGTAAATTTTTGAAATTTCTGGGTTAAATATTAATTTAATGTATTCATAATGTATTTAATATGCATATTTATAAAGTCAGGATGGTGTGCAATTTAATGCTTAAAATTCATCTTAGAATAAGGGTTGCTGGAACAGTGACCTCTATATGGGGTCTTTTTGGTGTCATCTATCTGTTGTTTGTACCTCTTGCAGCTAAGTTTTCATGAAATGTCATAGGGGTATGCAAATGACTAGTAATAATATTTTATTGAATTCTCATGTTCAGGTACTTTTTATTCCATGCTTCAACTCCATGTAATAAAAATTTATTGTAGGCAAAAAAAATATGCATATTAATCACAAGCTAATCTGAGTTTTATATTCTGATGAAGTATTTTTAATGAGAAATTTGGATGTTGGATCCACATATTCACTGGAGCAAATGTCTTTTAAGGTGTGACTAAGAGGAAGTCCACAAATATGAAGGATATTTTTTCTTTTGGTGCATAGGGTATTGAAGTCAGATGAGAGACCAATTATGTTACATTACAGATTGTCTTGGGATGACTTTAATTACTAAATATTAGAATGCTTGCATGTGAATCAGGCTCCTGCTGCAGCCTTAACATGTTCCAGGTGCTGGGTTTATATGAACATTGTTACCAACAGGTCAGGGGAGGCGATTCTTCCCCTCAGGGTTGGTGGGATTGCACATGAAGTGCTGTGTTCAGCAATAGGCACAAATTGAAATACAGAAAATCCTGTTTTACTCTAAGAAACCACTTCTTAATTCTGAAGGTAGTCAAAGACTTGAACAGGTTGATGAAAGAGGAGGTGGAGTCTGTCAACATCTCTAGAAATATTTGAAAACTGACTGGCTGTGTTCCTGTGCATGTAATTGATCCTGTTTGGAACAGGGAACTAAGACTAGATGATCTCCACAGGTCACTTCCAACCTTAGTGATTCTTTGGAAATAATTAAGACCACAATTGACTTACTGATCACATAAAGAATCTTTTGTTTTGGTTGGACACCAAGGGAAAGTTTAAATGCACCATCTTTTCCTGTTCAGTTGAACTGAATTTTCATTGTCTCTATTAAATACAATTAATGCTGGGAGGCATTATGAAGAATTAGAATTTTCCACCATTTTGGCTTTCTTTTCCAACATTGCACAGGTTAGAAGGGAAGTACTCCCCAGATACATGCATAGCTGCAAACACCAACTTCATTGCTATAGGAAAATAACTCGTGTAGCAAGGAGGCTAATATTAACGTTGACAGTCATGTTGGTGGAACTCTTATCTGCAGTGATGCTTGTGTAGAAAAATAAATGAACAGTTCACCTTACCTATTATTTAAGGAAAAGTGGCAAGGTTTAGGGTTTTTTAAAGAAAGATGACAAGGTTTAATACTAGTACATTCAATAGATTAAATAAACATATAACAAATTTGAGATCAAGCAAAAGAAGTAAAATATCAGATATTACTAATTTTTTTACATTGAATACATCAGTAACTATGAGTTCTACTGTGAAACTAGAGTAGAGCAGAAGAATGTGTGTCTTATCACAACTAAAAATGAGTTTAAATATAGAAAAGAAATAAAGCCTAGTGAATATGTGAGGGTTATATGAGTATTCCATGATATTTAGTCTTGCTATATATGGCATGATTATATGTTGAAGAAAATAAATTTAAAATTTATTAATTGAAAAATATATACCCTTGTACGTTTTCTTTCCCTTTAATGTTTTCTGTGAAGAGCAACAAAAATGTAAGACAGGATAATTTAGTATAATTTTAATGTATTTGCATCTTGCATCATCATTTTGTTGCCCTGGCAGTACTAAGAATTTCACTATGCTGACCCATTTATTATTGCTGATGCATACATCTTGTACCTCTATGAGTTCATCAGTATGTAAAAACTCATCTCTGTATTCCAGGACAAATGTGCTCCTATTTTTCACGCTTGATAAGAGAAGTGTCAGACCTGACAAACTTTGATTATTATCCTGAGCTTTCAGATCATCTAGACTACTGCTTGTTATCACCTTTGCTGATGAGGGCACCAAGCATGACCAACCCCTGCAGGATTTCATCCTCCCTCACAGTTGTGGTTTAATGGTATTCCCCAGTTCAGTGCTACCACAAACACTCTCCCAACTCTGCATGGTCTCTCTCCCCCTTCCCATGCCCCTTCCTGCTGTAGTGGCACAGAGGTGAGAATTGGAGGCAAAACCCATGAAGAACACAAGTTGAGATAAGAACAAATTACTGGAAACAGCAACGAGATAAGAAAACAAATAGAATAACAAAAGCATACAAGAGAGAGCGACTCACATGCAAAAATGCTCAGCACATTCTGGGGTCCCGGTACACAGAACAATATGGGATGGCTCCCCCACTCTGCTCCATTTATTCAACCAGAAGGAACACTTTTGGAAAGGAGAGAGAGATTCCCTTTCTGCCAACACTGGCAATGACTTGAGGTGGTATTGAATAATATTAGAGTCCCAGCTACTGCAAAAAATTCCAGCCGTGTCCTGGCTGGAATCAGTACAGACAAAAAGGCAAAATCACAGTTTCCCATGCCAAACTTCTTATGAAATGTGTGCATGTGCTAAGGTCCATTTCATTTCCTCCTTGCTTCAGGGAGACTATGCCATTGCCTCTGCCTTTGAGGAATAAAAATAACAGCTGTCAGTCCTGACTGAGGTGAAAAATTATTCTTGCCAAGGAATAAAAATTGCAAAATACTTCACATCTTTCCTAGAATCTGAAAGGCTTTTTTGAGCAGTTGAAGTGTTTCTGTATTAGTAGCAGGTACTTCATCCTCATCATTATTAAAACTTGATGTTGGATTAATTCATCCACATACAAAACTTTAACAAATTTTTCAGTGTTAGTCGCTGTAGTAACGATGGAATCTAGCAGTTACAGAGCTTCCACTTTGAAAATGATAGCAAAGATGCCTGTGGTTTTTTCCAAATGTATGATCACACTGTTATGCTTCTTTTAATGATAGCAGAACATTAACCAGCCTGCTTCAACAAACTGCAGTCCTTCTTTGGCTGATGGACACAAAAAGGCAGAAAAAAGCCTATTATGTGTAATCTACTCTATTTTTAGTGGAAAATTTTCTACACCACCTAGAAGAAAAGAACTTCAACTACATTGGGTGTATTTAGTAAGGGATTATTTGTAAACTATTATTCCCCTTCCCCCAAGTAACTATTGAGCTGGAATTAAATATCCTTGGAATGTAATGTGGCAGGAATGTACTGTGGCAAGGCTAGCTGAACTCTAGAAACATCAGGGACAGGTGACATGGCAACTCTTGAATGATGGTGTGTGTTTTGTTAAGATTTATCTGTTGGGGAATTATAGTGGATGCTGCGCACAATTACATGTGGGCATGATGCTTCTCATTTCCTGAACACAAATGGGTGAAATATGATATTTGAGCTTTATGTTCCTTAATAGGGTATGAAGGCATATTAATTTCTTGTATCTATTGCAGCATTTTCTTGGAAGCTAGTGCTCAAGAGTATGCTAACACTGGTGCAGTTATAAGAATTTCTCATACTGGAAGCTGATGGCTTATTCTAAAGCATTGATTACCAAGACTCTTGTTCTAGGCTATGAACTCAGAGAGAAGAGGAGGAATAAAGGGAATTAAATAATAACTGGAGGCATTTAAAAAGTGCTGGAGAAAGACAGTCATCTTTATAATCTGCCTGTCAAATGTGAAGGAATGCAGTTTCCAGTATAAAGCCTAGGGATGAAGAAATGGAAATATAAATGTCAAAAAATTTTGTCCGGGAGCATCTGAGGTTAAAGGGTGTTTGGTACATGTGCTTGATTATTTACATTTCTTTATTACAGTATTTTAAATTAGGATAAGAGAAGGAAACACTGATCAGAGAAATTCCGCAAAATTTTGAGATTACACCAGAGACGCATTTCCCATTATAATGTAGAAATATTTCTGGCTCTATTAGTTTATAAAGTACATTAAAAAGTGCACTCCTGAAAAATTTTAATATGAAGTTTGTAGGCATGCTTACAAAAAAGCATAATTATACCATCACTGACAAATCCATTGTAGTTAAATATGTGTCTTTTAAACAAAAAAATAATACAAACCTCCCATGTAAATTAATACATGCATGACTTGAAGAGCTGAGATATGACAGTCCTTGTAACACAGAAATGATTCCCACTGGGTACAGGTGGCTGCATAAAATGCATTTCACACAGGGCAGGTTTGCGTAGAGACCTTAAATGATCGAAACACCCATGTGAATGTCTTGAGGTAAAGCAGCTCTTCACATCTCATCTACCATGGCTCTTATAGCTGCCCATAGAAGGGGGATATTATACACAATTATGTTCCACTTTTTACATAAGTAACCCCCCCAAAAGAGTGCCACTGCATCATCCTTTGCAGAACTTTCCACATGCTCTGCTCTGTTCTGGCTAGACAAAGGTCTAAAGTTTGGGGTTAGTGCTGAATCTTTTGTTAGCCCCAAACATTGAGGTTAGTGCTGAATCTTTGGTTAGCCCCAAAGACTGGAGTTAGTGCTGAAGGGGCATGGAGGAAAGGATTATTTTGGCTTTGCCAGAGTTCTATTATGAAAGTCTTAAACCAACATAAATAGAAATAGGCAAAGCATAATGCAAGTAGCTCTGACAGTGCGACGGACAGCCAGGATTCATTTCTCTAATTATAGACAGAAATATGTAAACTTGGAATGTAAAACAGGCATATCCATTTCTACACATAGGGAATTTAAGAAACATTATAATGAAATGTTAAGGCTCAATTTTAATTTAGTTTCTACTGTGAGTAAGACAAGAACACATAATGATTTTTTTGATTCACTAATGCAAACTGCACACAAGACCAGAATGAAAATATTATTACTAGTGACAAAAAAATGTTTTGCTTGGTTTTTGAAGTGTTTGAACTACTTTTACTTTGGGAATTCTTGGGAATTTTTTTAGGGAAGCAGCTAGTTTATTGTTTACAACTTCTCTCTAGATGTATGCTGAAGTTCATACACTAACTAGTCACGTATACTTTTAGATTGTCCAATAAAAGAAATTAATTATGTGTGTGGAACATTATAAACTGTGATTTTAAACTGAAATTTCAACGGAAAAGGAAGATGATGAATTCAACTGCTGTGACTTACACAGGTTTATTTTTTCAATACCATTAGAAAATCTCTCTCTCAAAAAAAAATTATCTCAAGTCCCTTATCCCTAAATTCTCTGAGAAGCAGGGGATTTGGCCATGCAATTTCATTATTCTGAGGGTTGTGTGACTAAATCCAATTCAACTCTAAGAAATTAACTCTGCTACATTGATTTATCATCATCGCTGTCTATTTGTCAATTCTAAACCTCTAGACCTTGTGACAAATAAAGTATTCCAGTAAGTGCAGCATTTTAAATTCCATTAAATTGCATTCTGCTTTTTAAACTCAATTATCATGAAATCAATTATAAAAATTCTTCCTACTAAGACGTATGAAGAAAATAGTAGTTCTAACTTACAGCAAATGCTAATGTTTTATGCTGTTTTATGATTTATGGTATCTGGCTTCATCTACTTAAAGAAGGGTGGAAGATTCTTAAGGTCAGCTAAAATACTCGAAGAATAGCATGTATTGAAATGAACAGATGTAGAAACAGTTCCTATTGTAATTTATACACTTAGCCTTGTAAAACATATGAGGCTTTCCAATGCTTGAGAAATGCAAACTATGGGAGAAATAGCATGGTGCAAGAAAAGCCTGTAAAATCTTACTGGTAGTCTGTGGTTGAAGGTTGAATTGCAGAAAGGAGCTCTGGAAACTGAGGAACTAGGTTCCTATTTCTGGCTGAATTTTTTGGGTGTATTTTCTTATGCAAGATTCTACAAAGTATATGGTGTGTAGTTAATTCTTAACCCTTATTGAAGTCTCCCACAGAAAAACTGTACTCCATGGGAACCTCTGCTGGTTTATTCAGGATGAAGCAACTAGGATACTTCATATTACAATCCGTGCTTAAATGATTCACAGTTTTGTGAATTTCTAGAGTATATTAGAAAAATGAAGTACTGCATTGGAACGTGTCACAGTGGAAAGGAAACCCCACTGTAACCATCTGTAAGTGATATATTTAAATGCTTCATTAGATGGTTGATACATTAGCAGAAAGAAAAAGATTGCATTTTCCCTATTAAAAATCATGTATACTCAGAGAAATTGCAGAAGATTTGAACTAGAGACAAAGAGATGTTTCTCCTCAAAATAAAATGTACCTTTTTTGTATTTATGACTATCATTGGTAAATAATGTGCTTTTTTGTGTCAGGGAGTAACTAGATCATTACTAATGAGCGCCTCCTGTAATTTCCTGTAGAGGAAATTAACATAACTGAAACTTCAACCAGCTAAACCCAGCATCATTTGAAATAACAGAGCTTGACATTGACTGAGGTGGTATTTTTCTAGGACCCTGACAGCTCAGGTATATCTACATCGCCAGAGAGTAAACTACTTATTACTGCCAGCCTAAAAACTCTGTGTTAGATTTATTTTCCTTCTGATGACTCTTGTCCAGGGCATTTTAAGGTCAGTATTGTTTCTGCACTGTGCCCCTTATAAAGCTGAGTTCTGCTGTTACATTTCTCATTGGAGAAGTTCAGAACTGAAGAAAGTGTGTGTGTGTGTGTGTGTGTGTCCCTAGGCTTTGTCACAATCCTGAGCTTCAGAAAACTTAAGAACTTTGAAACCTCTATCAAATGCTCCTTTTGCACCTTTACAACTCTTTGCAAATGATTATGTGAAAAGGGCCAGTCATTAAACAAAATTATTTCTCCTTTGAGAAGGCTTCTTCATTCTCTTTTAAATTTTGTGGGGTTTTTGCTAAATTAAAGGGCAGAGAGGAGTTCTGTGACCATAGCTGAGAAACCTTAATGATTTTGGAAGTTTCTTTGCCCTGTGCTTTCAAGTCTGCCATATGAATTAAGTGCTCTCATCACCCTAATTCTGCACTTGTTATAAGCTTCCAACATGATGATTTTGTAAAAAAGGGTTCTAGTTACACCCTTCTGACTATACTCTCTCCGAAAGAAAGCTCTTCCTTATACCTCTAGGCCTTTTTGTAGTCTGTGTGCTTTGCTTGCTCCTTGAGTGGATTTCTGAGCATTTGCTTGAGTGAAGTAGACACTGCATGCCTGTTGAACAGAGTCAGAGAAAGTCTGCAAATTTCCCATCTTCCATGAAAGCTAAGATACCGAAATTTTTATCTCTTTTGTTGATTTTCTTTCCTTTGAGGGGTTCCTTTTGGGAATTTGTTACAACTATGTTCTTTAGTTCAAATCCTTTGAATACTCCAGAAATGCTATCACAGCTTTTGGGAATAAATTAGTTTTGTTGGACTGTTTTTTAACAGGGAACTTTATTAATGGACGAGCACTTCTTCTAATTTGACCTATATATGAGCATTATTGGATGGATACTCCATTAATGGAGCATTATTTAGGCATATATGTTCACTTTCATTTAAGCCTCTTCATACACTCACATTTTCTTTTCAAGCAGTTGCTTAGAGACCACTTGATTCCACAGGATGGAAATGTATAACTGTACAGCATTTAGAATATGAACCATCAGGTTTATTAAAATATTTGTTTCTAATGTCAATGAACATGTCATTCAGAAAAGACCAATGAAAAATAATTAATAGAACCCCATAATATAAATTTTATTTATATATTGACCCAGAAATAACCCCTATTTATCACAGTACTGCATATATATTTTCTGTACCATATATAATTTTCTTTACCATTCTCTAGGGAACTGGAAAATTAACTGTTTTTCAGTATTTTAAAAAATTATTCTAATGCCTTAATTTATTAGGTTTTTAAACATCTGAGTATGTGATTAAGGATTTATCTCAAAGTCACCAGTAAGCAACTACTTATTTTAGTTTTGGTGTTATTAATTGATTTTAATGGAAATTAGGTGTCAAAAGTTCTTTGAAGATCTGGAAGTAAATGACTTGTTGCTAATTCTGCAAAGTCTAGAATGAAGTAATCTGTCTGTATACTTGAGTTTGGTAATTAAATGTTTCTAGGGATGCAGTCTGTAGTAATTAAAGATTTGACTATAAAATTCTGGAGCATTTGGTCAAGAATTCATGCAGGATGTTGGTGGTAAAACTAAGAAAATAATTCTTGATACAGTTCATCCTTTCATCTTCCAGAATAATCAAAAAGTCTCCCACTTCTCTCACAGGCTATTCATTCTTTGTAGTTAAACTACTTACAGTCCAGGTATTGGCTATTTGAACTGTGATGAACAAAACATTCAAAGAAGAATTTTTCTCTATGTTCAGAAGAACACTACCATTTTTCACAGAAATTTACAGAATATTAATACAGACTAAAATTTACTGGTTTAATTAAAAAATGAATGTACATAAGCTACTATGCAAAGAAGAATCAGAACCAATAGTGTTTTCAACAGTGTATACCTTTTAGTCTGGTAAAATTAATACTTAGGTTATTTCATCCCTTTATAATTTTGAATTGGGAGTAAGCTGCACCTGATAGTTCATCAGTGATCTTCATCTTCCTATTATATCACAAGATTTGTTGCCTTACTGGAATTACTTTTAACAAAAATAGTTTTAGTTAATTCCTTGTGTAGAATGAGATAGTTAATGAAATTTGTTCTAGATTTGCTTAAATTTAAATTAGCATTTTGTCTAGCAAGCTTTTCTCTCTTAAAGGAATACATGTTCAGAAAATACTTGTCAAGTCACTGAACTCAGTCAGCTGTTAACGAAGAATCTTTTCATAAACTTGTTGACTAAAAAAGTCATAAACCTGACTCTGAGATTACTTTTGGAAAAATTGAGCATTTGCTTCCACAGACTTTTAGAGAATCCCAGTGGTCTCAGGTATAGCTGTCAACTTCTGATTTTCTCAAGGTTTCTTTATACATTTTCTCATGGACACCTTATACAAAGTTTGTCCAAAATATTATTTGGTTTAAATAACATGTTCTCAAACAGTTACTATTTGCAATAAGAATGAAAATGCATTTGTTCAACTTCACCAATGAGCATTGATCTGAAAATGTAAAAAGAAAGGAAAAAGTGGCAAATCCATTTAAGTTAAGCATTCTGGAGACACACTTTTATGAAAATGGTGCCACAGTAATGAACACTTCTTGATACTAAATCCAGAATTTTAAATTTTTGAAAAGTCACATTCAGGAGATCAGAGAGGGCCTTTGGAGTTTGCTGCTGGTTCTGTGCTGCCCTGGTTGAAGGGACCCTGGAAAGACCAATCGAGGCACCTGTCCAGGGGAGGATGGTGGCCAGAGCAGCTGCTACCAACACTTCTGACAGACACCTGTGCTAAGCAGAGGCCCCTTGCAGGAAGCACAGGAGATAAGATAAACAGTCTTGTGGGTTGTAAAGGAACTGAGAGAAATAAGTGACCATTGTAAGTGAAATGTTGAACCCACTTGGAAGCTTTAACTTAGACTGTCAAACCAACAAATGTTTACATATTGTGCCTTTTTTTGGTTTCTTTGCATTCATCTTAATATACCTTTCATTTTTGGTGGTATTTCTGCTTTTCTTAAGTCTCCCCAAGGGAATATAACCATATAATAACATATTTCCACAGTAAAATGCACTACCATCTTAAATTATGAGATCATTAAAAAACACTCTACACTTCTGAACCTTATCTGCACAACAGCTTTTTGCCTTCTGAAATAACAGTGGTTTGTGGATAGTAGTACTTTTCACTCTCAGTGATAAAGAAAGCAAGTACTTGCGCTGAAAGTGTGCATAGTGACCAAAAGGTGAAAAACACCATCTGTGACCTAAACTGCATCTGTTCATTGGCCACTGAAAGAGGAGGATGGTTTTGATTTACTAGCCAGACAGCTTTCTCAATTTTCTTGTCAAGAAATATCTTTAAACTGCAATACAGTTATGACAGCTTGGATAACAGCATTTAGCTATACTCCAGCAGCTTTTAGATTTTACATGCTATATGCCTAGACCTGTCAGAGGGACCTGTGTCAGACACAACACTTCTAAAAATTTTTTTCTCTTTTTCTTGCACTTACTGAATGTGAATTCTCCTAGTCACTTGGTTTGAATTTTTACCCCACAGATGTGGACTTCAATATAATTTAAATATTAATAGAGAATGAATCACTAGCTCTTCATTATTATTTTAAAAAAAGTTGAAAAGGAATATTCTTCAAGCAATAAATATATTGTCAACATATATGTATTGCCAGACATTGAAAGATAGATAAGCAGCTTGTTTTCTGTAGTTGTGGAGGTTTTTTTCCTGTGGGTTTCTTCTGAGTGTGTTTTGTTTTTTTTTTTTAATAAGTTTAGTGTTTTTTAATGACAACAACTATTAGCTAATAGATCTTAAAACAGTGAGTTAAGAAATAAACAATAGTACCTGTTTGTCTTAATGAACATCAGGTCTTCATGTGATTCTACTCGTAACACCCAGATTGCAGATGGTTAATTATGTTTTTTAATCTAATGGGATCAATTTTAATAGAATACCCAATGTTCTTTAAATGCTATGAGCTGTCAAATAAACTTCTGTTTGCATTGTTGTCATATTTTCTCATATGCTTGTACAGAGAGCAATTCAATTAGCCCAGGCCCTGTTTCTATTTCTTGTTTAATATTGCTCTTCGTGCCTTTTGGGAAGTTAAGCTTGTTGGCAGAAGGATAGGTTTGTCAACAGCAGTGACTTTTCACTGTCTTTCTGCTTCTTTTTTTCTACTGCTGTCTATGAGTGTCATGATAGGTATTGACTGAATTTGCAACATTGCTATAAAGCACATTTTCCATTCATGTGAACTTTGTGTTGCTGTGTGAAGTAAAGATTGCCATGTATGTATGCACAGTAATTTGTCATACAGGAAATATATATCAAGGAAATACATATTTTTTAAAATAGCATATCATGAGCCACTGCTGTACAACTCTGCTTCATACTTTATTTTCTATAGGCTTTTGATTAAGGCTAGAATTTATCATACCTATCACAAGCAGGCCAGAACTCAGGCTTGCCATCTAACTCTCTTCCATAATCAACTCTGAAGAATAGCTTGTTCTTCTCATCTTTAGGTAAGTGTTCAGGCCTTGGTGAGATAAATTACCTTGCAAAGGCATTGTAGAGTTTCAACGTCATCTCTATTTTAATGAATCTTACTGATTATTATGCAAATGAAATTTATTGTTCTAGAAAACTTGTATGTGTTACCTCAACTATGAACTTGCATGCCACTCTTATGTGCCTTTCAGACTTTGAAAAGTCCAAACATGAAACTAGTGTCTCTTTAGAGGCTTTTTGTGGCATTGCTTGCTACAATAAAAGCTGAAGGTTTCCTTTAAAAAGGTTTGGAAAAGTTTTTCCTCAGTGTCTAGGAACTAGCTTAACTGGTTTTTACTTACTGTATGATAAGGTGTGCCTTTGATTAATTTGATAATCCCCAATCCCCTTGCTGGAAGAGGTAGTGATGCTGATTGCTGTTCATGACTTTGTCTATCTTGTCGTATTTATCTCTCGCTGTATCTAAAGAGACCTAGTTTGTGCAGTTGTTTTTCTTACAGAAGCTTCTGTGCTTGGGGCTAGACTCACACATAATGGTTAAAATAGGGGTGAGTTATGGTTTAGTAACCTGACCGTGTTTCACTTTGTTGCAAACTTTGGTATTTTTTTATCTTAATATATGATCAATTTTCTGATCACTGTTGTGTGTGGAACTGTTGCTTTAGTAGTCTTGTCAATTACTACTCTGAAATCAGATATCTAAGTGATGGCATCTCTTTTCGTATAGAATTCAGATTGTTTTATAATAGTTTTAAATTTACCTGCATTGAATTTCATCTACTATTTAGCACCCATTCAGGTCCTCTGCAGTTCTTTACGTTTGACCTTTGTCTTATCTGTATTGAATAACTTCAACAACAGTTTTTATTTTACAGTTCATCCCTTGTTTAGAGAACTGATTAAAGGGCTGAACAACCAGTTACCAATTTTTACCTTTCTTATTCTGTGTGGGTCACAGTAGACTGTTTCTTTCTGCTGTACTTCTAGAAAGCTTTTAGTTTATGCTTTCTTGAGTCAAAAAAATCTGACCTTTTTCAGTATTTTAAGACCTATTTCAGATGCCTTTGCTAGCAATAGTGATATGAAAGTTATCTATGCTAGACTGTGTGATGCCTAGGCAAATCTGTTTTGGAGGAAGTTTAGTAAGATTTGAACTATGCTGTTGGGGAAATTCCACTTGTAATGGAAATCTTTCAGTGGGGAATCAATATCTGAGTTTATTTTGCAAAGAATATTACAGATATAGTCTATAATTCTCTCTTGTACATACAGTCAGTCTTCTGAGTTCCGTACTATCAACTGCTTCCATGTGTGCTCTTTTTCTTTTTATTATGAAGGCAAGTCAGTTTATTACTTTAATTAAAAAAAAAAAAACCAAAACAACAGAACACAAAAATCAACCATATTGTAATTTTGAGATGTCAGAAGGTGATTTGGTAACATATAATACTTTTGGAGTCATTGTCATCAGTAAAAAGTTTAAAGTAAAAGTATAAAGTTTAAAAAATATATATTTTCTTCATATAGAGAAGGAACCTAGAAAAAGAAGTCCCTGGGCAATTATACCCTTATGACTTATGCACTCAACCCTCATGCTCCTTGCACATGCCTCGTGGTCTGATGGTGATTTTTGGTCTGGGATTTCCTTCCACCTTATTGGGTTCTTTCCCTATGTCTGTGCAGGTAAGCTGTTCTTATCTTGAGGAGCTGCAGCTTCTGCTGGCTGCTGTATTCTCCTGTAGTCTCTCTCTTCTGTCTGCATTTCTGATGCCCCTGCTCTCTGACAGAGCACGGAAAACTAAAAAAAGCCCTAGATTTAGGATAACCATTACCTAGCAACAATCAAAACATCAGTGTGTTATCAATGCTCTTGTGCTAAATACAAAACACAGCATTGAACCAGCTGCTAGGAAAATTACTCAGAAAATTTACTCCATTCCAGATGAAAACATCTCTAGACATAAGTTCAGAGCTATGTCCCCAAGGCTTTACCTAAACCAGCTCCTCATGCTGAGCCAGTAAAGCTGGGCAAACAGCGTACTGACAACTCGGTATTATAGCTATGTGTAGCTCATTCTATTGAACACGTAGCCGTTTATGTTAAACAACTAATATCTCTCAACATCTATTTAAACTTTCCCCAGGGATTCCACTTGTTACTTCTTTTAGGCTCTCCTCAGACCTCTTTCCAGACTCTTTCTCACTTTATAATATTGCTGTAGACTTTCCCCTATTTAAGTTCCAGATGGATTTCTAAAAAAGAAACTATTTTAAGCTGTTTTGCCAAGATCTGATTTAACCATTTATCTTCCTTAGATGGGCAGATATGTGAAGCCAAGTGAATGCAAGAAACATTCTTCTTGTCTAACAAATCAGCCGGAAAGTAAAATGTTAGAGATACCTCAGATCATCATGCCTACAAATAGTAATATTTTTCCATCTTAACAGGGATTTTCCAGTAGTTTGTAATAATCAGTTTTTAGGCTTGAAATTTCAGATGCTTGCGCCTATCATATTTACTGGAAAGGAGATTAAGGCTTCCTACAAGCTTAATTGCAGCTTTTTAAAAAAACCAAACCAAACAAACAAACAAAAAAAAAACAAAACAAAAAAAAATCACCAAAAACCCCAAAAGACACTGAATAATTTTTTTTTTCCTTTCTTCTTTCCCCTTCCTTCAACAAGAAGGAAGTTATTTTCTTTGTTACTTAACTTTATAATCTTATCAGAAGACACGGTTATATTAATGAATGAAAGGGCATTCTAAAATCTTGGGACATTCCACAGTGGATCAGAAAAAGCAGCTTTACTTGGATCCTTAGGTGCAACTTTGTTAAAATGATAGCCAGGGATCAAATCCCAGCTATGGAAATATTTGTGTCTGACAACTTCTGTGTGAAAGTCAGCTGTTCTGAACTCTCTACAAATTAAAGCTCTCACAGCCACAAGTCTCCACTGGGCATTTTTACAAATGTAATTGAAGATGCCCAAGGTGATTATTTAATCAGCCTCTTTTCTGGCACATTAAAATTCACCATGACTTGCACAGCTACCTGAGTCATTGGGGAAAATCTGATGCAGGATTGTCTTACAGAAATACTGCCTGGTTTCAGCACAATCAAGTGTCTCACTTGATCACATCTGTAAAAATACTCCTCATCCCTGGAGAGCATATTAGCATAGTATAAGACCATATATTACTTTTTCTCTTTGCCTTTAGGGCTGTCCCTGTTATATCAAGCGAGTATGTGATTCACAGTTTCTAACCTCTCTTCTCCTCAGAGGCTCTGAGACAACATGGAGGCAGTTTCCAGCAAAACTAATCTAACTTTTCCACCAGATTATTTTCCTACTAAGTGCCTTTAATTGGTCTTACCTACTCAGTTCCTCACTGAAACAGGATTCTGATAAACATAAATTGCTCCTGGGATATTTATGCTATCATACATCCCTTTACTCTTAAAAGTTCCAATTGCACGATGACATATGCCATCATAGTGTTTGAAGCTACCACAGGAAATAACTCATGCAGAGATCATAGTCTTCTAGAATTTCCCTGAAGATATGTATTCAGCAGAAAATCCTAGTAGAATAAGCCTCTTTCTGTGCAATACTAGTATTTTAGTGGTGTCTCCAAATTAGTGCATTCCTACAGGTAGTGGTTACTGTAACTTAATTTCATATGTAGGAGGACCACACACTGTGATAATTGCATTTTTAATGTTTTCAAAGTACTGTTTCACAACCTGCACTAAAAATTCTCCCTCTCCTTTTCAGTACTTGTCTTTAGTAGTATGAAACACTTTCATGTCTCCAGCAGTTTTTTAGCTGTCAGTGTCGCCTTATGACAAACTTCTCAGTAGCTTTTCATATCCATCATTCATGTCATCACCAGTGGTGTCTGCATGGTACTATTCACTCCTAATTTGTCCTTGATGTTTTGCTTGGGTTACTCTTCCAGTAGTCCTTCCTCAGCTTTGTTTACAGCTATCATTTAGTATGGTGCATGGCAGGAGGGACATAATCTTGCTTGTGTAACACTGGAAGCTTATTTGCACCACAGACAAGGGGAGTTTTATTTATTCATTTAAGCTACCTTACTAAGTTCACCTTTTTGAAGTATTTTATTTGGAGGAAAGCAGTAACTTTGAGGTTATAAACTGAACTTTAAGGCTAACACCTTTAAGGTAACTCTGATTTCATCTTTCGCATCAGTAGCTAAGATTATTGTGTCTTATAGGCTTATACAGTATGTTATCCTGCTTTCCCACCTGGTAATAAGATTTCCTTGTTAAACCACTTCCAGAGGAATATATGTTGCAGAATTCACTCATCACCTGTCACTAGTCAGAGATCTTGCATGATGTGGGTTCATAATTTACAAAGGGTATCCCTGGTAAACAAAAATGCATAAATTGCCATTCTTGCCACTAACCCACACACCAATCTGCATGGGACAGTAGGTCCAGTCACACCTGCTTTTCTTCATATAGAGTGGAAAGTATTTTTGCTCTCTTGAAACTCCTATGTGATGACGACGAAAGACAGTTGTGTCTTGGCACACGTCCTCCCCCTCCTGTGCAATTGTCTCTGGTGGGCAATTTGTCCCAGAATGAGAACACCAGGTAGGAATTGCAGGAGGACCCATCTGGATGCTCACATAATTGATACATTGCAGAGATGGGGAACCTGTGATGGTTGACTTTGTTACCCATCAGCCTTCAGCTGGGTATAAAGTGCTGCTGGATACTGGGCCAACTGGGCCAACTAGTCTCTCGAGGTGTCAAGCAGCTTCTGAGTGCCTCTCCCCACCCCCTCTCCCAGCAGGGACTCCTGCAGGGTATGTCCAGCCTGAAGATGGGGAATACTCACTTTTAGACAGGTGAGTAAAAGTGCTTAGGTCTGGTCACAAAAGGGGATAAAATCCTGAAGCAGCTACATCGGGGCTTTCTTGCATTGTAATTGTGCATCCTGCAAGGCCGAAGTCTCTAAACCTATGTGTTTCCAGCTGAACCTGCTTATAACCCTTTAGACATGCTTATATTATATACTTCACTAGCAATATTTAGATTCTATATTAGTGATAAATCTAAACATAATCATTCACGTAATCAGTGTGGCCTTTCTCGTGCCTGACTGAGTCTTTTCTGTCAACTCCTCTGCCACACTTTATCACGGTATTTATAACAGTCAAATAATGGACCGGAGCCCAACACAAATCGGCAACTGGCCTTCCTTTCCCTCCTCTAAGGTACACAGGTGCTCATATACCCTTTCCAGAGACAAATATGACATCAAAGTGAGACTATAACTTAGACACATTATCAATATTTCTAGCATTTGCAGTGTAGTTAGAACTGATGTCACTGATTCTTACAGTATGTTTTGAGGCACTGACTGTTTTGGATAAGTTTTACATGTAAACATAGGAAACTAAACCACTAGAATGCAGAAAAACTTCAAAAACTTCAGTATAGAGCAAATATTTTTTTTAAAGCAAACCTTATATTTTGGTGATGAGACTATTATTTTTAAAGCTGTCAAATTTGATTCTATAATAGCAAAACTCTTAAATCCATTGTGTTTATATGTGTGTCTCTTTGTCTATTCTGCTCTACATTACCTGGTCTTCAAAGATTTCTGCAACAATCAAAATGACATTTATGGTGCACAATAAGTGTCAGGTCCATGGAAAACCTTAAATAATTTTCTGAGTTTCTGAAATGCTGTAGTTTTTAATCTCAGTAATTGACATATTCATCACTTGGAGCTTTATTCATACAGGCTTTCCAAGAACAAATGAAACTTTTCTAATAGTGCATGAAAACAATTCATCAGTCATGGGAATCTAATGTTATTTACATATCTTCAAAAATATTTGTATTTATTTTTCAAAAATAAAATACAAAAGTATTAATACAAAAATTCCCACTATTTTTATTCTCACTAAACTGCTGATTAGAGCCTTTCACAACTCTCTTAATAAAAATATTGCAGTAGATTCAAGGACCTACAGAGAACTCTATTATCAACATCATATAGTTTTAAGTTCTTAAAAAAAAGTAAATTTTAATCAGATTTATTATTCAGATGAAAATACATATTGATTAATTATCAAACTGGTGATCGTTCTAGTAGTGTCAAGGTTAAAGCTATGCCACAATATAGTGCAAATTCCTCTAAAGTTTGATTCAGTGGATACTCTTGTTACCTATATTAAAATGTACACAGCAGGCCAATAAAAACAATCTGATTTATCCATCTCGTTATAGTTTTGATGGCTCCTGAAGCACTAGCTATAAAATAAGATAACTGGAAAATCAAAGTTTTAGTGACCTCTGAGTATTATTCATTAAGCAGGTTGATCTAAATCAGGTTATTTTAATTTAGATAGCACATTCACAGCACATTTTATGTAACAAACAGCATCTATTTGTGAATAGCCTCCCTTTCCTGCTGGACCTATAAAGGAAAAGTCTCAAAGTATAAGTAGTGAGTGTTTGGGTATTAAAATCTTCAGAGAGGCTACCCACCTGCAAACTCTAAGTTCGAAAATATTCAAAGTGTTCCACAACTACATGTTTCCCCATGTCTCTTATTTTGATGATTTCTCAGTTATTGGTTTGTATAGTGAAAATCTGCACCTGCAGAGTTGAAAAGACCACCTCATGTAGTCAACTCATCCAAAAGGATTACTCTGGGAAGAAGACAACAATTTTGTTTTTTTCTGTTTAGGGGAAAATGAATCTACATGTTTGCTTTACCTCTGACCTTTTTTCTATATTTAGAAATAATACTCATGAATCAGAACTGTAAACTTGTATCAAAGTCATTAACAGCAAATTTAGCTATGTAAGTTCCTTAAGTGTTTATTTTCAAATTATCTGACAACCTCTATGAATGCTTTGATTGCAAGTGTTTGAAATCAGCACTGGTACAAGTCATGAGCCAGTCCAGGCTCCACCATTGCAAGACTCCCTATATGCCTGCTGCAGCAGATGTGCTTGTTCCTCTTTCCACGCCTAGCATCTTCTGGGCTCTGTACTCTGAGATTGGCACAAAGAGCTTGTTATCTCCTGTTTATCCCAGCCGCCAATGTGATCTGGGCTCCCTGAAAGTCATGCTGCTGTTGCTCTCCACCACGCTGTGGGGTACAGGAGAGCCCTGAGACCTCAGGCTGAGCAGACAAATCCTGACATGGGTGTGGGTTGAAGTCCTTGACCTTTGAGTCACTCTAGACAGGGTCAGAGACTTTATATATATACCTTTTAATACCTTTGGTATTCCCAGCTCTATCAGCAAAATGCAGCCTTGAGCAAAGCCTCTGGGACACCACGTGCATCTACACTGTCAAGGGAGAGCTGCCTGCAAAAGCTGCTGGTAGTGCTCTGATTGCCAGCACTTCTCTGGAGTTAGCTGAATAGGAAGTAATATCAATCTCTACTTGATAATTGTTTTTGCTTGCTTCAATATAATTGCTTCAATACTGCTTTAATAATAGTGCACTTTACTAGTAGTTACAGCTGCTTATAATATGTACTAAATAATTCTGATTAAGATCTTTCAGTCCAACACTTTTCATAATAAATCATTTATAGGAAGCTGAATGCAGCAAACAGAACCTTGCTGTTCCCCCAGGAAACTTCTTCCTTGTGGCTCCAGTTGCACTTCACACCTTGTGCATGCCTGACACCCATTCCTCCCTTTCCTTTGTGCTCCAAACAGAATGCCATACCTGGGCCTGAGATGCTCAGTTGCTAATAGCCAGTTCTTAGCATGTGCTACTTTGCTTAAAAAAACCTGTTTTGAATACGTAGCTGTTTTTTTTTTTTTTATTGTCTTTAAATAACATAGGTACGCCCTGTAAATAATGCACACAACTAAAAACCATGTGATATTAAAGAGTCCCAAGAAAATATCCCAAAAAATATGGCAAAGGATGCGAACTGTTGGATTTACAGATGTTACGTTGGCAGGATGTAGGCAGGCCTCTGGAAAGAGCCCCATTCTGCTGCACACCTCTGTTGCAATGTACCTGTTCCATCTTTGACAGCCTAGGATTTAAAAAAAGTTGTAACCATTTCTCAACCTTAAAGAATTTACTTTTTGAACACCCTTCCACTTTTTTTCTTTCTTCTTGCTTTTTTTTTTGTGTTTTCCTGGTGACCTCCATCTGAAAGGATTTATTAATTAAACCAGTAGAATGGAGCCATCTCTTTCAAAAGGTAGTCAGCTTCCCCATTTCCTCAAAAGGTTCAAAAAGAACAAAATATTATTTTTCTCTGTTTTCTACATCTGAAAACAATTGAGACGAACTGACAATGATTATGTTAGAGAAAGTTAATCTGTGCTTTAGTCTTATTGAATGCAATGAAAGGAAAAAAAGAGTCTGAAGAAAGGAGCATCACGCAGAAGAAAGCATGTATTTCAACCTCAGTAAAATAAGGAAATACGGAAATCATATGTAACGGACCTTTCAATGTGGAAAGTGCTGCTCTTAAGCCTAATTTAAAAGGAAATTTTTATTATAAAGAATATCAAAAACAGGTGTTGTTATGCAACATTTTTTATCTGATTATTTAATCAAATCTTTCCCTTATCTCCTCTTCAAAAGAAGCTTGCCATTTCCGCAACATTTCAATATTAAATCTGTGTTAAGAAAACTGTTCTGGTTAACTTGGGCTACACCAAAGTGTTAATTTATTCCAGTTCTCCAGCTCTAGCAGAAGTCACTATGGAGCCTGTGAATACAGGACAAGAACAGACTGAAACTTCACCTCCAGCTTCTAGTAATCCAGGACTTCTTATACTGGATATAATATTAGCATAGTTCTTGATAGAGCTATTTAATAGGTGGTTATTTGCTGGATATTTTACAGAAAATTTTTCCATTAATTTTTTTTCATCCTTAGTGAGGACTTCTACTGCTTAGAGCAGATGAAATGTCCTGTAGCAATGAGCTCCATATGATAGTTGCAGCTTATACAAGGAAGTATCACTTTCTAATTTAATTATGCTACTTTTGGACTAAATCTCCTATCTTTTGTGTTTAAAGAAACAATGAGTTCCTGGTTATCTTCTCCTTTGTTTGATACATATATTTGGGATAAATGCATATCAAAGTGCATATGTCTATATATATTCTTCTATCCAAAACCACTGTAATATTGCTACCTGGTTCAAAAATGAAAAAATACCAACCCCAAAAAAACAACCCACTGGATTTCTGCAAGGAGACAAATTTTATCATTACTGTGATGTTAAATTAGCTACCAATTTACTTGTAAAACCTCGTCAAATTCAATTTCATCTATGAAAAATAAATGCTGTAATTTGGAAAGGATTGCTGTTTTTCTCACTCACATCTGTGTGAAATTGGATCTATTGAGTCAGTGCTTTAACTGCAAAACTGGTGCTTAACTGCATGGGATATGTCCATAATTCTACTTGATTGATAAAAGTCATAAATTTATAATGTCTCTACTTGAGCTAAATAATTTAAAATTCAATATATTAATGAAAAATATGGAATTTAAATTATTTGATCAATGCATCATCCCTACACCTCACTTCCCCTGTGCAGATGTGAGGTGGAGATAAAATGCAGCTCTACTGGACTCATTAGGTAATATTGCTTTTCTTCTCTCCTTGAAAAAGCAAGTTCTACTAGTTGGTGGTTTTTTAAACACTCCCAAGGTTGACTATAGGGGAAATCCTCTGGCAGACTAGGATTTCTCAGCTGTGATGAATCTGGTTGTGCTCATTTCTGGTGTACCATTTCACATTGTCCCATCATTTAAGACCAATCTTCTTCTAGACCTTTTCTGCTTTGGAAATTACCAGTGAAAGATGAATTTTCCAACTGTCTGCATCTACATAAAGAGGTGGTGAATGGAGGCAGCAGAGATACAGTTGAAATTTACCTATTTACTTGAAGAAGACTAGGTCAAGTGCAAAGACTGCTTGCAAAAATAAAAATACATAGAGCAAAACAAAAGAAATCACTGAAAGCCAAACCCCTAAATATACAGTATCAAGAATAATTATTGTTGTGTGTGCAAAAGCCAAATATGCTTCTATCTTACAAGTTTTGCCTTGATTACAGTGAACATGAAAATGACTAAGTTTATAAACATTAATACCAAAGCCCTTAATTTCCATAACATTTTTAAAGTTTCTTATTTCTTAGGAAATTAAACAAGTCATAATCCAATCAGGTGACACAAGCGGTTTCTAAATATAATCATCCTGAAAGCAATGGACTCTGGGAATTGAGTCATGTTTTCAATCAATATACCATTGAACAGTTTTCATGAAAAGCAGTAAAAACAAAGCACTAAACTAATTAAAATACAGAATGGAGATAAACATTTACTTGGGGCATTTATAATTACTTTTAGTGTGCATAGGTTTCCTGTGCTGGAATCAAATATTCATAGCACAATAAAAAGGTCCATTTTGAATCTTATAATAAACATGTCATTTAAATATTAAATACAAATCAGTTTCCGAAACAGGCCTTTCTTCTGGATCTTTTTTTTCCTTTTGGTCAATGATAAGAACTACCTCCAGTTTGGTTTTATGGGTTTATAACTTCCAATAACTACAAGGTAACATGGTTACAGTGTGCTGTTCAATGTCATTTTTCTGTGCAAATCCCCAAAGGCAGAGCTGAATACATATGTGTATTTGTGTCTCTGTGAGTTTAATTTGCAAATCTCTCCTTCAAGTCTGGCTGAAAATTTATAAACATGGTAATCTTGTGAGAGCGAAAATGAAGATTATACAGGGTTATATATTCTCTGCTGGATCATTTCACACTGCTGGAGTTTGTCTCTTCAATTAATTTAATTCACCTTTTTAAAACACCTCCAATAGAAAGAGGCACATTATTGAAACTGTTACATTTCAGAGAATGCCGCTAGTAGAGATTTATTTGTGGAAACTTGTTTTAAACTACAGTTTCACTTTTTTTTTTTTTTCCTCATTTGGCTTCCTCTACAGATAATCTGTGAAGTCATATAGGAGATGCCAGATGTTTAGAAATATTAATATTGCAAAGGCATGCAACACTCCTGCTGTGGCACAAAGACACACAGAGAAAAAAACAATGAACAGTGCAGTTAAAAGCTTTAGGCTCATTTAAATTTAATAACATCAGAGTATGTAGATGTTATAAAAGATGCAGCAGACAGAGGTGTTTTATTGGTTAATTTTTCATGTCAATAGATATTTTAGATTTCTGAGCTTTAATGCATTGAATTAGGCCACTGACATGAGTCTTACTAAAGCCAGTGGAACAACTTATGGTAAGAAAGGAATGTTCCCATCAATGAATATGGGTCAACACATAGGTCTGTATCTATACTTATGTTCCAGGAATTAGAACTTAATATTTCTAGTGCCATATTGGTACTCAAAATGTCCAGTCCTTGAGATACCATTCATCAATGCTACAAGACTTTCCATCTTCAGGGGAGAATCAGTGATCTCAAATATTATGTGTTCAGAGTCCATAATGTGACATATTCATCACAGATTCATCACTAATGCTCTTACATACAGGGGTTGTCCATATTGTATAAAACTATTCTAACTTTCTGGACCCTGAGATTTTTTTTCCTGAAAATAGACACTGAAGCAAAACTTCATGCCTATTTTTTTCCTGCACTGCATGTCAGTTTTTCCTAGGTTTTCCTGAAGTGACTTTTCTCTCTTCTCCTCTTCTGCTTTCTGAATGAGCTGAGGTTAGTAATTTTACAGCTGCTAATAGAATTGGCCTGAACTTGAGAATTCTATTTCTCAAAAACACTGAGATGTCAAAATCTGGACTCCTTCTAAATCAAAACCAAGTGACAAAAAATCCTACAAGCAACGCAGGGTAAGAAACATTGTTTATCTATCATTGAAACAAGTATTTCTGCTCTGAAGTTATGTTTCCTCAAATTGTGATTGCCTCAATTGCCTCAGTCTGCTTTTTTTTTTTTTTTTTTTTTTTTTTTTTTTTTTTTTTTTTGCTTTTTTTAAGAAGACAAAGACTTTTAAACTTCTAGGTTACTCTATTGAAACTGCTAGGAGTTCTGGTTGAAGATACAGAACACAGAGTTTAGGCTTCTGCCTCTGTGGCAGGGAACTTAAAGCACCTGAAACCTGCTATGGAGTTGGGGTTATTTCATGTTGCTGGAACCAACTGTTTAACAAGGGAGAGAGTTCCATTTTAACCAGCCTGCAGTCTTAAAAAAAAAAAAGCAACAAAAAATAACGCACCAAAAACCAACCAACCAACCAACCAAACAAACAAACAAAAGCCAAAACTCCCACAATCTTTCATTTTAACATAATTTCACTGTTGGGATACGGCTTTGAAAAAGAAGTTCTCTTATAACAAATAATCGTGGGATTAATATACTCTTTTAATACAAATTAATGTTTTTTGTAGGAAAAAATCGGGAATCCAGCACCTTTTCCATCAAAGCCTTCTTACAGGTATTTACTGAAGATGCCACCATTCCTTTGTGATAGTTAATTAGTGTACTCCAGGCTTCAAAATAACATCATCGTTGGGCACACAAAGGAATGATAATATTAGCGGCATAAAAAATTTTCAGTAGCAGCTGTTCCAAAAGAAATATGTTGAATTTCAGTCTTTTTGCTTTGCAGAAGTTGAAATAGAGTAAAAAGGAATCTGTGTAAAGCTAATTACCCTGAGGCTGTATAGTCAGGAACTCTTGAAAGAGATTGTTCTGATACATGAAAACTAGGAAGGAATTATTAATTTATCTAGCATTGGGGATGGATTGATTAATGAGAATATTAATAAAGGATCAATCTCCACTAAATAAGCTTTTTAATGATTACTTTTAATATTTATTATGTGGATCAAAACGACTAAAATGACTAACTGAAATAATCTCCTTTCCAAAGTAGATGTGAATAATGACAGATGCCATTGCTATACAATAGGAGTTACTCAGATCACTGCTGTTCTGATGTCAGAGTATTGAAACATCAAAACCATTTATAGGGAAGAACAAAGCTTCCATATGGATCACAAACCAGACAAATGGCCAAATGTTTCTTCCACTAATAGCAGTTCTTGTTTGAATTAATATCAGGAAAATGAAAAGTCTTTTTTTCCCCTGCTTAAAATATGTGATTTTTTCAAGGATATTATAAACAGACATGCAGTCTCTTAATCTTCTCAGGCTCAATATCTACCAATTTTTGACAACTTCCTGAAGTTTTACAAATGACTTCTTGGACTTATGCATGTTTTTGATTTCCATTATATCCTGTAGCTTTAAGATTGATAGATTAAATGTAATTTTTTTTTTTTGTTTAATTTCATGTGTTACCTGAGTGTTTAAAGGGGCACTCCTTAGTTCTTATTTCATGACAAAAAATAGACCATTCTGTCTTACACATAGACTGACTCTTTTTGTTAAGTACATCTGCCCCTCAAAACACCTATAGTCTTGACACAGGAAAATTTCAAAGAGCTTATGCGATTTTCCTAGAAAAAATGCAGGGAAATGATGGAATTTGACACAGTGGTTTTAATTTTACTACTGATTGCTAGAGAAAATCTCTCTTCTCTTATTTTCTCCTCATATTTTCAGGTACTTCTAAGGAAATAGTTCTCCAACAAAGAAGAACTTTGCAGCAGAAAATATATTTTTCTTCCAACTTTTGCCCTTTACTCCAAAATATAGTGCGTAGTGTCCCCTTTTGGTATACATCGTTTCCCCTACAAGGGAGTTTTATGATATTTCAGAGAGAAATTATGATTTTTTCTTGGGGAAACAAAGAAATAAATGTATACTTGAGGGTCATGAAAGGTCTTCCATTCATTAATACAGATAAATTACTGTATCTGGATATACTATAAGAGTACTATAATTGTAATTTTAATCTTGTTATAATTCATCATCTAAGCATGCTATCATGATGCTATCATGACACTATCATGATCTGATTAACTCCTAGACATATTATTCTCTTCTAAAAGAAAGACTAAATAAAAGCAAAAAAGCAAGAGGCTTTGGAGGTTTTATTTGCTGTTTCTCTTAGAGATAATTTTAGGAAAATCCTACAGCAAACATTAAATGTACTATAGAGTTGAGTTAAAATGTGTTATTTCTGCATTTTTCTCAGAAAAAAAGGGATATTTTAAGTGGTGTCCTATTAAAACATACTCTGAATTTCTTGTCTTGGACACCACAAGAACTTAAGAGTAAATAGAGGGACAAGATTTACCTTATTTATGAAAAGGTTAAACTTTGCTCAAGTATAAACCACTAATATATTCCTGCTCAAAATTTGCCTATGAAAAAAAAAAACCTAAAGAAACGAATTTTATTTCCCTTACTTGTCATGTCAGTTACAACTATTTTCCACATAATAATTTTTTTCCCTCCATTCTGAGCCATTTTGAGTAAATAAAACCAGGCTGTCCGATTGCAAGGAACTGTGCCTCAAATACAACAAAGAGAATTGTGCAGAAAAACATGTCTTTAAGAACAATCATAAAGTAAACAGATGCTGTATGCTACTACATTGTTTCTGTAAATAAGATTTTTGTTAAGATATTAACTTATATTTTTCTGTGGAAAAGTATCTGGCAATGGGACCATAGCTGGAAATGTGAAAAAATTAAGTTTTAGATCTGTTTAAAATGCTGGGTTTATCATGTGTTCGGAAGATTTTTATTCCTATTTAAACTCAGTTTATGGATTTCAAATGATGATTTCTCAGGAAACAGTTTTCCTTATATTAGGATTCCACTTCCAGGCACAAAGTATCACAATTATACTGTCTCTTATTTTTGTATTTTTCTTTTTGTGCTTTGAGAAAACTGAAAACCATTTTTAATTTTCCCTAAAACAAAATAACAGGCAAAAGGTCTCTTAGTTAAACAGGTCCTGGAAAGAGACCAGCAAACTGTTGTAATAGCTCAGAGCTCTTTACTCCCTTTGTACACTCAGGAGAAAAAGAAAGTCTGAGGCTCTCTAACAGCAATGAAAAGTTTAGCTAAAGTATGAGTTCATGTTTTAAATCCTTTTTAATGTAGCAGAGAGCTGTGACATTAGAGTTTCAAATCTGTGCATCTGTAAACCATGAAAATCCCGCTAGATGGTGCTCAAGAATACATGGTCCCTTGGGCTGGCAAACCCCGTGGACTAAAAGACACAGGTGATTGCATTGGTCACGATGCTAAATGGTTTATAGCTTTTAGAGGTCTAGTCTCCATGGCAAAAATCTAGAAATTACTCTGAAGTTCTTGGGATCGTGGTAGGGGAGGAGAATTAGGTATTTCAGAACTGCGTTTCAATGTATCTGCAATATTCAGAGAGTTTCCCATTGTTAACTGTGCATGCAGGAGTAATCTTGAGGACAGGGGGCCCCTTCAAATTCCAGAGAAGGTTGATCTTATGGTCTTGATCAGAAAAGGTTCTTTTCACTCTTCCTTATAAAGACTTGGTGCTTTTAAGGCACATCTGCAAGATCTGTCATTTTTGAAACAATGGACAAGGTACATGGGATTTTCTAGTATAAAGATTAGGAGAAGTCCGGGAGAAGTCTGACATGATCTTTGTTTTCAGACCTCATCAGCCTTTTTAACTGAGACAACAGCCACTGTTATATTCCTGTAAAGCAACAGATTCCCTCTAAGCTGGGAGACATCTTTGGATAATTTTAGGCAATGGAAAGTGAGCAGGGATTAAGTTTCAATATAGTGTGTCACCTAGTCAATAAGTTGTTATTATATGTATATAATGTGCTATTATATGTGCCAATCATCAAGTTTAAGAAGAAAACATCAGCACCACCTCCGTACTGTAATGGACTCTGCTGATGAGGTTTCCTCTGAGAGCAGCAGTTACCACATTAAACCACACAGGGCCATAAGCAGAGGAAACTCCAAACTGGAGATTCATAGGTAAGAATTTGACTTGACCAAAACTGACCTATTTTTGCTCATGTATTGTTAGGAAAATAGAAAGTGATAAGGTTGAATCCAAGGTGCTGATCAGTCAGAATCTAAGACTGTGGTTTTAGGTGACTGCTTGTATTTTAGTCCAACCTAGCCACTCAGGTACTGGTTTTCACATTCATCAGACAAAGGATACTGTGAAATGTCTACGTTGAACATTTCTTTCTACAAATTAAATGAGATTTTCTGGCTACGTGTGATAACTTACCATAATAAAATATCTAATGGAAAGCATAGCTATTATTTTTAATATTGTCTGTAAAGAGTGATGGGAGGTATTATTCTCCCTTTTTGTAGAAAGCAATTATTGACTGCCTGTAAGAAAGCAGAGTTCATTGCTCCTCAGAGCAAAACCATGTCCATTTTCCATTAAAAAACCCAAAAGAAGTTTCCCATGAACAAAGGATAGTCTATGAAATAAAGGCAAAACAAAAGAGACTGAACCTGTCTTTGTTTCCTTGTGGAGAATGTCTCTGACTTAAGAAAAGGGAAAATAATGGAAAGCTTCTTTGATTGATTTTGCAACTAATAGAATAGCACAAAAGCATGCAAATTGCTTTAAAATAGAAATGGAGAACTTAATTAAAATTTGGCATAAACATGTTCAGCTTCCATTAAATTAGCACTAAGTGAAAACTGTGACTCTTCAGACTGTCTCCCAACAAAAGCCTGTACATGGAAAAGCATAAACTATGAGTTATATGGTGCTCACATTTCTATATTAAAAGCAAGTGTTACATTGAACTCTATATTTCTTTATTACTCTGTACTATAGATTTATAGTATGGTGATACTATATATACTATTGCACTAAACCTAAATTAGACTTCAGTAGATCCAGAATAATTCAGGATTGTTAGGCCAGGGAAGACGACTGAATGAGATGTCCACTTGAATGAGATTTGATCTTGCCCTCTTTCCATGTGCCTTAAAAGTTGTCATGCTAATTTCTTAAAAAGTGGTGGTAGTGCTTGCCTTAGCAAATTATTGTGAAACCTCCTCATAATTGAAAATGCAAAAAATATCAAAATGTTCATGACATGAAGATGTTAAGTTTGCTTTAAAGTTGCAGTGGAGCATTCCCAGCAGGAGTGAGGAAATGTCTTTTCTTCTGTTAACAAAAATTTCAAGTACGTTCTGAGTAAAAGGCAACCTTTTTTTCACAATCATGGCACACAAATCAATGTTGTTCTATCCAACATGCCAAAATGAATAGTAGTAACACCAGCTTCCTATCAGTAGTGCAATTTCTTCAGGGCTATTTCCAAGCTCCAGTGCTCTTCAGTGCAGGAAGGTGAATAAGATGTCAATGGGATAGATTTAGAACATTTGGGGTCTGTGTTGTTTATAATATTTGCCAATTCTTGATTAAGCAGATCGACCTGCCTGGGCTTTCAAGGTCAGTGCAATTAGATAAGGATGTGAACAAAGGCGAAGGAGCTGTTCTTGGAGATAATGTATAAGCAGTTGAAAAATGTTTCACCTGAATTTTAGAAGTACAGATCTCTGGAGTAGTGTGGAAAAGGCTGGATGAAAAAGGGTATTTACGGAATCTAAGCAAGATGGATTAGTTCAAAGAAAATGGAAAGATATGGAAAACAATTGACTCAGTTATTGAGTAGCAAAGTCAACAAGCCACTACTGCAGTATAGCCATATACTGTAGTCTCTTCAGCTTTTATAAATTGGAAAGGCCATGGCTGGGCCAGTACTTCACTTTGAGTTTAGAAATCTGAGTAACAACTTGTTGCAGCTGGAAGTAGATTTGGTAAGATGGTAATAGCACCTTTCCCTGAGTCAGTGTGAAGTCATACCATAAAGAAGGTATCTAACTTGTGGTGAGGTACAGCCTCATCTCTCTCTGTCAGGGGAGGGTATTAAATTCAGTTCTGGATAAATTTCATCTCTGGCTCATTATTTTGCTCCGTTATTCTGCATTTTGCCTACACAGATTCCTGCTGAGTGCTATAAAGCAGTTACTGTATTTTATCCTGAAAGGATAACTACTTTAGCTGTGACTTGAGAATTCTTCATTTGGATACTCGCTTACTTCACCAGGGAATGCTGGAATGATGATGCTTAACTTTAAGCTTCCAGAGTTAAAGAATTGCAACTAAGCAGCTATTGTGAGGGCAGTCGTAATAACAGTAACAGCGTGGAGTATTGAGTACTTTTTCCCACATGATAATGTAGCTCCTATAAATTATAGGCTATGTGATTCAACCCTTTAGCATTATGATTGGACATTCTATAATCACTGGAAACTACTTAAATAGTAAAACACATAAAAAGAAAGGTGATTGCCATGAAATACTGTGTTAATTTCACATAAAAGGATGTTTAAACAGAGTAAAATGCTAGTATATGTGAGATCAGTTTATGAATCCAAGTGACTACGGAAGGAGAAATACAACAAATCAGGAAGAAGCAAGGGAAGTGCTGGCATAAGCTGGAATCATATGGTGCTGTAATACATGCTTTACACTTTATTACAATTTTCCAATTAGCTGACTGCTGGAAAACACCCTGGTTTAGTGTGGAAGCAGCACAGTTTGCTGCTGCTGCTGGGTGTTAGAATGCAGAGACAATTACGCCATATTGAGAGTGTTATGGACAAACAGAGCAGAACCACCCATGTAACCTTTTAATAATTAAAATTTTCTGCTTTTCTAAAATGCTTTCCAAGTGTTACAGCAGGTTCAGGACCCTGTTCGTGTCTTGTGTGCTGAAAAAGTGTTAATGTTTTACATACTGTATATGAAAATCTTAATTAAAAAAAATACTGTGAAAATGACATTGGTATCTTTCCTTCTGAGTCTTCACACATATCTGTAAGGCATCTCTTTATGAATGGCTTAGGGATAATAAATATATTGTGTAAATTAAAGAAAAACAAATCCCTTTTAACCACTGTTTATATCTCCGGAATTTACAAAGACTGAATCTTTGTGGGTCAGCCAAATACTTTTCAGTCTTTCTCTTTCACACTATGGTTTTTGATTTTCTGCTGTTTCCTCTTTCTTATTTCTAGTATAACTCTGAGATGTAGCCCAAGGACAGCAAAAACCTCAGGTTGTTTAGATCACCATGTTTCTATTAAACCTTATGCTGGTTTACACCCAATAAACATCTGGCTCTAGAGTGACTAAAAACTGCTGTTGTCTGGAGACAGAAATCAAAACAGTGCAGAGGGTTTTGTTTACATAATAAAACACTAGAGCAGAGAAAATATCAGTCTAATACCCTTTGAAATTTCTTCTTTAGATGACAACAGGAATAGAAACTCTTGATTCAGCTGTGTCACACCCACAAGATGTCTAAAGTGGTAAATAAGGTGGTTAGAAACTCATCATTCTTCCGTCCAGTTATCATCCTTGAGTATTACCTAACATAGGAAGTATGTACTTGTGTTTTACTAGAAAGGTCCAACTGATATACATGCTGATAATGCTAATAGTGCAGAGTCAGTTATGTACTATACGTACAAAAATACCTGCTCATGTTAAAATATATGTCTTACTACAATGACATAAGCCATCAAAATCTTGGAAGCTATGATTTCAGTTTATCAGGCAGCATAATTTTATATTAAATACTACTGCAAAAATTGTATGTTGTATTAAGTTAGATGAAAATGTCAAAATTGGTAAGGAAGATGGATATAGCCATGGATAGCATAAGCATTAATTATTTGCAGTATTTTATACTCCATTATTTTGTTCAATTATGAAAGCCATCATGCTATCATTTACAGCACTCTCTGACAGTTTTTAGGGTGAGGTTTTTATCTCCAGTGTGAATTGGATAAATGCTGAATTGAATTGAATTTAGGAATAATTTTAGAACTGTGATGGTAACATAACATAACATATCAACACCATCACAAAGTCTAAATCTAACTCAGTAAAAACCATCATGTGGGAAAATTCTTAGCACCTAGGTAACTTTTTCCATCCTTATTCATAAAAACTTATACCTGGTAAGGTTCTAAAACTACCTTGCTTGAAACTTCATTGTGATAAAAAGCAATATTCATATATGTTTAAGGGAATGATAAAATAAAAATTCCAATACTTTCATGTATGATAAGTATGTAATTCTAAGTCTGTAGTCGTACGGAATATTTACAATGCAAGGATAAATTTAAAGTACTGGATTTACATAAAATCAGACCTGTAATTCTACATTTGTATGTTTTAAAAAGAGAAGTGTATGCTAAAAATTCCAGAAATTATTTTAAGCTGATTTGAAATAGAAATTTTGTTAAAAAGAAAAATAAATTTGTTTTAACCCCAAACATAAATATATTCAATCACACATGAACTACATATTTATGTATTCACTTCATCATTAAAATATATTCTAACCCAGAAATATATTCTAATCACTAAAATATATTCTAATATATAAAAATTATATATGTAATGTTTTAAAAATAATTAAAGTCATGTTCAATCGTGAACTTGACCTGACAAATATATACAGGAAAAAATATATACGTGATTGAACATTTTCTTTCTTCAGCCATTGATGTTTATTGGCTCTTAATCTATTTTTTGTAATCTATCGATCATGTAGAGTTACCACCCTCGCCAAAAAGAAACATTTTAGAGGTATTCAAAAGTAAGTGTTAATATTAGAAGAACTCCAAATTTCATTGACTTAACATGTTGTTTGTGTTTCCTTTGGTTTACTTGCATATGGGTGCAAGAGCCATGTTGAGTTTCTATCTGCATTACCAGATGATTACCAGAAATTCCTGCTCATGTGTTTTTCTCTTGCATTGGTCTCTTACTGGCATCTGTAAAACTACTTGTCAAATTGTGCTATAAGCTGTCTAAGCAGACATAGAATAAAAGAGAAAAGCCATGGAACTTCCAACAGGATGGCAAAAAAAAGCTTTTGTCCCCAAGTCAAACCTGAAGACACCATGCTGAGTGGTGTAGTTGAAACACCTGAAGGATGGGATGGGTTCCAGAGGATCTGGACAAGCTTGAGAAGAGGGCCCATGGGAATCTCCTGAGGTTTAACAAGAGCAGGTGCTGGTGCTGCACCTGGGCTGGGACAACCCCTGGTACCAGCACAGGCTGGGGATGAACAGATGGAGAGAGCCCTGCCCAGAAGGACTTGGGGGTGCTGTGGCCGAGAGGCTGGACATGAGCCAGCCATGGGCACTCCCAGCCCAGAGAGCCAAGTGTGTCCTGGGCTGCATCCAAAGCAGCGTGGGCAGCAGGGCCAGGGAGGGGATTCTGCCCCTCTGCTCTGCTCTGGTGAGAGCCCAGCTGCAGTGCTGCATCAGCTCTGGGGTGCCAGCACTGCAAGGACATGGAGCTGCTGGAATGAGTCCAGAGGAGGGGCCTGAAGATGATCAGAGGGATGGCTAAGAGAGTCAGTGTTCAGCTTGGAGAAGAGAAGGCTTTGGGGTGATCTCATTGCATCCCTCTGGTACCTAAAGAAGGCCTTGTAGGAAAGACTCAGACAAACTTTTTAGCAGGATCCATTGTGATACGACAAGGAGTAACAGTTTTAAAAAAAAGAGGGTAGATTTAGGTTAAATATTAGATATTCGATATAAGAAAGAAGTTTTTTTTCAATGAGGGTGATGAGACACAGGCACAAGCTGCCTAGAGAGTTGGTAGATGTCCCACCCAGGAAACATTCAAGGTTGGGTTTGACTGGGCTCTGAGCTATCGGTTCTAGTTGAAGTTGCCCTGGCTTGCTGCAGCAGGGCTGGACTACATGACCTTTAAATGTTTCTTCCAAGGCAAACTACTATCTAATTCTATGATTGTACTTTGTTCTGTGTTGCTGATGGATTCCATTAGTTAGGACAGCCTCAGGAGAAGGACATGAGACACCCTTTACTGGCTCTCTTCCTCATCACACAGGAATCACTTGATTCTTCCTAAAGAAGATTGAGATGTGTTGGAATGTTTTCTTGAGGACAATATATGTGAGCCTGTTTTCCATAGAACTCACTACTTTAAGAGAAGTTAGACTTACATCTCTGTATTTTCAATAATGTAGTAACTTTACGGACTCTGCAAATCACAGTATGGAAGCACTATCAATAAGATAGTGTTTCAATAAGATGTCAGTTTAGGTATAGCAGAAGCACACAATCCTCTTCTTACAAACACCCAGAAATTTCCAGATGTAATTGAAAATTCTGTTTCAATATATCACAGAGCTATATAACTTTCTTTTCTTCAGAAGTCTTTCTCTTTCCAATTTAGCATGCATAATGCTTGTAAGTTGTATTCAGTGAAAATGAAAAGCTTTATGTCTCTGAGACTCATTTCTATGTAAATGAACTAACAAGCATGTGCACAGCAAAGCAGAGGCTATAAAAAGTAAAATGGAGTTTAGTTTACCAATATTTTGCAAGTGTTTTAACAGCTTGCACAATTAAGTTTGGAACTATGGTGAATTGGATTTGTGTGTGTATTTTTATCTGTTTGACTGACAAAATTTTTCCTTTGTTTAACTCTAATTACCTTTTCGAATTACTTTCAAGTTGAAGATTTGCATGTACTAGGCATCATGTATCATTGCCGTCCTGAATTGCACGAGGATATATCCATATGTCCAGTTGCTTGACTGTCAGGAGCTGGGGAACAGAGAGAAAATATATGACACCATCAAAATCTAAACTACTGTCCAAGAAATCTAAGTCTGGAAGAAATCGCAATTCTCAACTCCCTTCATTTTGAAAGAAAATTCTTAGATGTGAAGAGATACAACTTCTCTCAGGCTGAGGATGGGACTGAAACAACTTTACATGCTTCTGCGAGTGTAATCCTCTACATTATGAGCTAATATCAAAAGCAGATATGAGAATCTTCTTTAAATAAATATTTTCATCCCCCCCATGGAAAACGCACTGAGAATATGAGAATTGCATCACAGCTCTCAGGGATTTAGGCTATGTTGCAGCTAAAGATGGTTTCCTCATAACCAAATGTAGATGCTTACATATGGCAGAATCACCCAGACTCTTCATTATTAAACAGAAAAGAAGAACATCTCATCCTATGTATAGACTTCTGAAGTAAACTGGAAAACTGTTTTCTAAGCTTTTCTATTTTGCTCTTGAAACAGTTAGTGACTAGCTTGGATGAAACACCTGTACAGCAGACATCTGAAGTCCAGTGAGGTTAATCCACGCTTATTTCTACATCCCATGCAGGCTTAGAAATACTCAGCTGCTTATACTGGCACAATATTATGCTTGTGCCAAAAGTGGAATTTATAGAGAGAATATAACTTTAAAGGCATTAATATTAGGCACCTCTGTGCTCACATGGGTAAGCAGGTGTTTGCTGGCCACATAAGCAAGCAGCAGCTCTTCATTGCAGCCCTTTTAATCCATCCATGCTTTGCTGTAGGCACTGAAGACCTCTTCTAGATACAATTCTGAATCTCCTGTAAAGGTTTTGATTATGTTTTTATCATCTCATCATTAACACAAAAAAGAGCACTTTTCTTATGGTAAGTATCACTGTTACTGCATTAGTAAAACAAAAGATTTGAACAGATTAAGAATTAGCTGATAGATATAAAAAATTGTATCTTTCCAAATGCAACCTAAATGTGTTTCTATATAAAACTCAATGATAACTTCTTTGACTGACTTAAGGATTGACTCCATGGCAAGTAGGGAAATGAAAAAAACATGGCATACAAAACAAAATGAAAAAAATCATGGACTAAAATAATAAGAAAAAAAGTTTAACAAAAAAAATCTAAAATTATATACCTAACCATAAGAAATATAAGCCACATCTACTGCAGCCTGAAATAGTGGCTCAGAAAGTGTTCCAATTCATAATGGGTAGATAATTCAACAACAGTTCTCAAAATAAGACCAGAACACATAGCAATAATATATTATTGGATATGTAAATAGAGACTAGTGAGTAGGGATAGGAACATTTATCCCTGTAGGAGGGTAAGATTGCATTCAAATGCTTTATGTAGTACTAGTGTTTGCATTTCAAAGTGGACACCAGTAGAAATACAGAGAATTAAAAAAAAAAATCACACCAAGAAATAAAAAGATATAATTCTCTGTAGTTTATTGAAGAGTTTTGAGAATTGGCATGATTACAATGTATAACTGTGGAGGGAGAAAGATGAATACAAAGGACCATGTGGTCTAACAGGAGAAAACAAAAAATTTCAGTAGATCATGCTGGAGATTTTGAAATAAAAATTAGTAGAGAAGAGTTAATTAATTCCTGGAACAAACTAGTAAAGAGAATGCTGAATTCAGTGTCTCTTGAGGATTTCAGTTCGAGACTCCCAATCTTGGTAGAAGATAAGCGTTAGTGAAGTGCAAGCTAGAGTGGAGAAATTTAGAAATCTCTGCTATGTATATTAAGTCAGATGAAATGATGAAAAAGGTTCCTTCTGATTTTAACCTAATGGAATCTATGGATCTAATTAAACATACCTAATGCAAGAGATAAGAATGTACTCCTGAGAGAAACAGATCTAAATTTCTACCCTGAGAAGATTCCCTTCACACGCGTTGTGTCACAACTGGCCTAATTTATCACAAAAGCTGAGACGATAAACCTTTAGAGTTGTGTAAGGGACTAGAGATGCTTGCAGTTGGAAAATAACATCTTTTAAAACTCACAGGCATTTTGAAGGGAGTTTCATGGCTTGCAACTCTGGCTTTGAGCCACAAAGGGAAAAGATTTCTAGCCAAAAAGTTGCTCCTGATACTGAATTCTGCAGTCCCATGTTTTGGAGACAGGAAGAGAGTTTATAAGGCCTAAGAGTTTGCTATTCAGGGTGCACATCACCTAAAACTTGTCTAGTCAGTTTTTACAATTACCAGCTGGAGCACTTTTCTCTATTGTAATTTGACGTTATGGTATGAAATGGGAGGGAAAGAGATCAGAGGTAGCTAGATGTCACTAGGGCAAATTGAAAAGCCTTATTATATTGATAGCAAATGGAAAGTCTGGGAGGGCGCAGTGATCAAGGAGACTTTGTGTATTGCAGAAGGCTTATGCATTTTCAAAGCTTGAAATGAAACAAAATGCTTGACAGGGACACTTGCCATGATGAAACTTGGCAAAAACGATTCAAAGACGAAGTGAAACGACAGTTTGGTGTGATGCATTTGGTGCTGTGTGACTGTTTCTTTCCAGCTACAGGATCCAAGTCCTTGCTTCAGTATGTGTGGTACAAGTACTGCATTGCTTTTGGGAGGAACTGACCCTTCAGGAATCCACGTCCCCCTAGGGAAAAAACCAAAAAGAAAACATCTCAGTTTGTTGATGGTGGGGCTTAGTTCAGGAAGGAAGAGATAATGGTATTTTTCAGATTTATCTGCTGGGTGGCTTTTTAATTTGTCTTGAAATAAGGCTCCAGTCCTTGCTATAACATATATATAAGTGATTCACTGACTGTTTGTTTGTACATGGCAGAAAATAGCATGATATCTTTAACTGAAAAATTGATCCCAGTTCCAGGGAGAATGTCTTTGAGCAACTGTTAGCAGCATAGAATTCTTTAGTTTATTCATGTATGTCCAATTGCAAATATATAATAAGTACATGTAAATAAGCACATGGAACATTTTAGTTTTTCTTAAAAATAATTATACAATAGAAATTGTCATCATTTTAATTACATACGGCGCTATATAGAAATAACAAAAAGTGTGTAAGAAATGCAAGAACAACGTCTGCTGGGTACACAAGTATGTAAGCAGAAAATTTCAAAGCCCATTTAAATTCTGTTTCTTATTTGAAAAAGTGGTTGGCATATTTTTTGTTGAATCTGTCACTAAATGATGTTTAAAAATTTAGCATGAATAAATATTTTACTCGAGCTCCTGAGATATATTAGCTGCTAAATTGATGAAAAAATTCCATAATGGACTTACTAAATACATCTGAAACTACATATTGTTTCAGGGAAGGTAAATACCAATTCTAATTGCTCTTTATGGTGTTTTCAAACATAGATTAAAGGCAAACAAACATATTTCAAGCTGATAAAGCGTCAAAGCAATTTACAGTTTATCTTAAAATGAACCAGCTTTTTTTTTAACCTTTTTTAGTTAATATTTTGTGCTTCTATTTTAGAATCATACCTGACTAGAAAGTGCATAGGGCCCTTTACCTGAAATTTAATCTACATGCAATACAGATTTTTTTTAGAAATTTACCTTTACTTAAAGAGATGCTAGAAAATACTTTGAAAAGCTGTTTCCTATCATAGTTCAAATTCTCAGGAAAGCTATATTGAAAGATGTAATACTGAAAACAACCCAAACCCTACTGAAACCTAAAGAATAGTAATAAAACTTGCTTCTACTGCTTCATCTACAGAATAGAGTTGGAAAACGATTACAGGGAAAAATAGATTAATATATAATATTCTTAAGTAAATATAGGCCTTAAATCTGATAAGCAGTTTATCTTTAAGATAAGCACTATTTCATATCATTGTAAAACAGATATTTTGCTGAATTTTTAAAAGTAATTTTACAATAGGGTTTTGATACTAAGCAATTCAGTGAACAGAGTCCCAGTAAAATTTACTATTGCTCAATAAAATTTGGATTTTATTTTGAGTTCTGAGAACCATTGTTTAGAAGATACATTCAAGATATGAGTAAGCGCTTTAAACTTGACTTCGGCATTGTCTGCAGTCGTTACTTTATCTTAAAAGTTGTTTACCAGAATAACTGTGACCATATTTCCTAATTTCTGTGCTTAATCTGCAGCAACTTTAAGTACAACCAAAGGGTACAGCTAAAGTATATCTGTGTACTTGCACAAATGCTGAACAGTGTCCATTCTGCTGCTAGTCACACAAAGGACATGGACATTTTGATTTTCTACTTATGAATTATATGGCAAAACCTGCTCAATTTAAATATTGACTGAATTCTATTGTTGTTATAGTAAGTCATCATAAAATATAAATTTCCTTTCCTTTGGTACTAATAATTTATTTTGGTGGCTAGTTTTGAGCTGGATCAGCTTCCTAAAAGAGCTCACTCCCTAGTCTCAAAAATGTGAATATTAGCAGAGTGGAGAGCGAGAAAGCAAAGAGGCTGAGAGTAATGAAGGATAATTGTATCACAGAGTGTTGGATATAGGTGACATTAAGCTGAGATGGAATTACATGCTTTATTTCCTGTATTTAATAGAACTCATCTCTGATTCCATGTCAACACCCAGCATGCGAGGACAGCTTGCCTTTTGCAAAGTGTAGATTATACATGACAATGACTTTTAGATTAGGTGTTTTGTCACACAGTTCTTTTTCCTCATGTTAGAAAAACAAATATTTACAACAGTAGAAGCAGTTTTTCAGCCCCCCACATCTGTTAGCTGAGAAAAAATGGGAGAGGAAGTTGCTTCTCTATTTTCCTTTACTTCTCATGAGAGTGCACATTTTTGAGTAAAACAGAATTGGCTTCAGTGAAATACTTCAAGTCTTGGAAAATGGAATATTTCACATCTCATAAATTACTTCTCTGATCCTAAATAATTATATAATTATTTCTTCAAAAAGAATGAATGCAGTAGGCTCTAGGATATGGGACCAAGTATAGATAATTCTGGGATCTTGATATAGCCAGATAAAGAGTAATTAAGAGAATTCCTCTGCTCTCTCTGCTTCTCCATGATTAATGATCTGTACATCGATAGAACATTATTCTAATAGTTTTTATTTTGGACAGCCAAAATAGCTAATGGGATTTTAAAATTTCTATTTTCTATCAGAGTGAATGAGTAGTATGTTATCAGTACAACATCACATCATTTTGTAAAGCTAATAATATGAGCAAATTACTTCAGTAAAATAAAGTGTGCAAGACCTTGTTTTTCTGTTTCATAGGATTATACAGTACCAAGATATAATGTATAATTAGTTCAGAGCTTTTCAAGCAGTAAAAAGCACATTTGCCCATTGACCCTGAGACTCGTTCAGTTGGTTAGAGCTGGCTGCTAATAACACCAGGGTTGTGGGTTCAATCCCAGTACTAACCTTTCACTTAGAAATTGGACTTGATGACCCTTGGGGGTCCTTTCCAACACAGAATATTTTTTGATTCTGTAATTTATTCTGCAATTTCAGGATAAATTAAACTTCCCCAGAAGTTTATGGTCTTATTTTACAATACTGCGTGAATATATATAGATATACATATATATATATTTTTTTTTAGTATCAAAATAGAGACAATAGTACTGGCACCATTTGGCTTTCATGGAAGGAATGCATAAAACTCCTTTTGTTTATTTTGCTTGACCTTACAACAGATGACCATCTGGATAACTACTGTGCACTGTGCCAAAAAAAGCTGTTAACCCCTAAAATAAATAAATAAACGTAATTAAAATGAAAATCTGCCAAGAGTGTGTAATCATAGGTCTCAGAGTCAAATCTACAAATACAGGTCAAATATTGATTGTCAAGAAGCTTATCTTGCATAATTGTCTTGTGCTAGGAGAGAGAACACCCCCACTGCTTGATGCTCCTCACTCACTTTATACTCAGTACACTTTATGCTCAGTTTTAGCTAACTTTTGCCTGACTGAGGGGGTGGATTCTTTTCTGTCAATGCTATATTGTGGACAGATGATATAAACAGTAATTCAATCTCTGGTCTCATTTTGCTCATCAAGACAGTTCAATTCTCATGATTTCAGTTGGAATTGCAAGTCCTTGAAACCGTTGAAAACCAGGCCATAATCCATCTAACCTTGTCTGCTTTTCTGAAAGTATACAACAAGTTAAAGTCAATGGGGTTGGTTCAGGGACAAGCTGCAGCTCTACAAAACTCCAGTACTGTAGCTGAAGGACTAGATGGACTTGATGATCTAAGAGGTCTTTTCTAATCTAGGTGATTCTGTGATTCTGTAAAGTGCTGTAAAACTGTAAAATGCATTGAAGTGCATTCGTCTTGCTGTCTTCTGCAATTTTATTTGTACTATCCAGTTTTTCCTGTTCATTCTTTTCCAGGAATGGAAATAGTAATTGCTGTTCTCTTTGAATACTGTTTTTTCCTGCATTTTTTCCCAACTGAGTTGGAAAATGAAGTTTTTCAGTAAAAAACCTAGTTGTTCCCTCATTTTTAATAGAATAATCTATAAAAAGTAAAGATGTACGGAACAAATTTGTCTTTATTTTATTTTCACTATCAAACAATCACAGAATACCTGGTTGGAAGGAACCTCAAGGATCCTTTGTTCCAGCCTTTCTCCCTAAAAAGATGGTCTACACAAGATGGTCCAACACCCTGTTTGGCGGAATCTTAAAAGTGTCCAATGCCAGGGAGCTCATCACTCCCTTGGGAGAGTATTCCAGTGGCTGATTGCTGTCTTTGAGATAAATTTCCCTCTTGTGACCAGCCAGAATCTCTTCAGGAGTAACTCAGGGCTCCCTCTCAGGCCATCAATAGGTGCCTCAGTGCCCCTTACCAGAAAGTTGCTTTTGGCCCTGTCTGTTGTGTGCTACTGCTAGAGTTTCTCCTTGCAGACCTTGCTTGTGAGTGTCCACAGCTGCTAAAGCTTCATATCTGTTTTTGGTTGCAATGGTGGACAGAAGCAGAGTCCTACTTCTGTTGGTAACACATTTCTCTACCTCTCCTAATCTAAGAAAAACCCCAAGACTAAGAAAAACCCACCTAAGGCACTAGATATCAGTTGTCATGAAAATCATTGTCCCTACTTCAGTGGCAGGGAGCCCACAGATTGCTTAGTGACAATACAGTGAAGCTTTTGAAAGGTATTTGATTTCACCGAATGGGACCTCTGAATTTTCTTAAAATCAGTTTCCTTTATGAAGCCTTAAGTTAGTTCAAACCAATACCAAATGAGGTAGCCAGTGTATCTAGTCACCTTAAGACTGGGGGAAGATCAGAACATTCAAGCTTTAGCTACATATTTAATCTTAGTGGTTTTATTGCTTGTATCATTGACAAAAGAATAAAGGCTTTAGACTGCATTAAACTAGGCTTTTAATCTCCCTTACTCAACTGTTACAATGTGTTCAATACTGGTTAAAGTAATTTTTATTTAATATTCAAATTTTTTCTTCATGTGAAAGCTGTTTTGAAAATGAGCAGTGAGACCAAGCTGTTAGAAACAAACCTACATTTTCCAGCAAATCCATGAGTAGTGGAAGATTTTGTGAAAAACCTTACTCCCTGAAAAGCAAACTCTTTTGGTTCACAAGGTTGAAGTTATTACTGATATTTCTCCTGACAATACCTCAGATTGTTACTTCTGACTCTATACATTTTATCAGTTGGATACTTGTCATGCGTAAGTGGAGGGTGGTAGTAAAAAACCCCAACAGTTTTAATCAAGGTAGGGTTATAATTTTCTGCAACACCTGTTCCAACCAGATGCCTCTGTTGAATGTGACTCTCTGAGTTCTCACAAATTGCACAATGAAATATTTTTGAAATGAATGGCAAATTCTTTGTAGTTTTGCCAGAATAAGTGCTGAATAATAAAACTGAAATTTTTGAAATGTACACAGGCTACGGCAGAAAAGTAAGAGGAAAATCTTGATAATGAAAAGTGTCCAATGTGTCCAATAAAGCACTCATTTTGGAAGTCTGAAAATCTTGTCTGCTCTAAGATACTAAAGCAACCTTTCAGTCCTTATTATAATCATAAATATACTAAATCCATGCAAACCATCTTCTTTGAACTTTTGCAATCTTTGAATTCTAATTGCTTGAGTTGTACTAGCAACACAACCAGACAATGGAAAACAGCTCTGAAGGGTTCAATCCTTCTGACAAAAATTAAAAAAAACCTTCCTCAGATCAAATCTTGAAGATTATTTAGGAAAGAGAACTGCAAGCATCAAAAGTAATGAAAAACACAGCAATACTATGTGTTTCAAACTTTATTTATAATGAGTTAGAGATTTCTAGTTTCTGCTGTTCTAATTTAATTTGATAGTTTTTATTTTGAAGCTTTTGGAATTAGTGAGTTTAGAAAACATAAATATCATTCTGGACGCAACAAAAAGTGAAATAGGAATTATCAGGTGACAGGATAGAGATTACTGATATTTTGGAAATCTCAGGCTAAATATTATAGCCTCTGGTACCTGCTATGCAGAGATGACACGATGAGGCCTGAATAAAAGCAGGGATTTTAAAAGAGGAAGCTAGACTTAATCTTATGCAAATCTGATGGAGGTAGCACAGGGTGCTAAGTCAAGTGACTGCGGCAAATGAATATTGTGAACACCTTTCAATAGGTCTTGATGACAAATGTTTTCATTTACCAATACACTTGTAATTTGCCTGTTAGTATTTTGCCAAATGTAAAGATGTCTGAAATTAGTGGGATAATAATAGCATCCTCTGAGGCTTGTAATGGAAGAAAGATCTCTGGCACCGTGTTGAAATTCTGAGCAGTAGCAAGGCACTTCTCATACAGGAGTCGCTTAGTCGTAAAGAGAAATTGCAGCAGGGAGGAATGAAATGAAGGCAAACAGACAGCCAGTACCTGATGCTCTGAGCAAATACAGTGTATAACCAGGAGCTTGGCTCTGCAGTGGCAGGGAAAGCATCGCTGAGCTTTCTGTATAAAGCTGGAGCGCAGTGCTTTGTTACTCTTGTCACAATCTACTCAGGTGAAGTGAGCTGAGAGGAGCAGGTGCAGCAGGGTGATGGGACAAGCAACGAGGCTGTGCATTGAATACATCATGAGGCATTGAGCAGCTGCCTTTGAGAAACAGCCCTTTCAACAGAGACTTTGAAAGCATTTCTTTCAGAGGCTGCACTGCACAGCTGCCCTTACTCCCATTTTCTGCAGCACAATCAAGAACACACCTAACTGTTGACAGTAGAAATGCCTAAAATCTCTAAAAATGGTTCCTATATATATATACAGTCACTGTAAGCCCTGTAAATGTATGTAGTGTAGATTGTATCTATCCCTCTGCCATAAAAGGTGGTTTTTTCCTCCTCAATTTTTTAAATTTACAAAAGGAATATTTGGATGATCAATAATTTCTTAGTTTCCCACAGTTTATGCAAGTTTCTTACTCTACAAAATTAGTAAGCAATAAAACCAGATTGTGAATCTCCTTTCACTGAGAATAATTTTTTTATTAAGGGTCTGTCTCTGTTCAGGGAAATCCTGCTGGGCATCCTTAAGCCCCACTGACTTCAAACTCAGCACATACTCAAATGTTTTCTTGAACAGGAGCCAACACTGGCTCTAACATGGCATCTAATTGCTTACTAGTTAGAAAAAATAGTTTCCAATCCTTCTGAAGTTTTCAGTGGTGATTATTTGACTTTTTGCACTTCTTACAGTGAGGCTTAGAGAGCTTGCAAGATCAAGCCCCTTTAGCTATACCATTCTCCTCAGGTCTCTGCTCCTCACAGAGATCAAGGAAGCCTGCTTTAAAGAGACTTTGAAAGGTACAGCTGCAGTGATATATCTCCTGATATGAAGATATGTTTTCCTACCTAATCTCTTATTACTGTGAAAATTGAAAATACAATATACATTTTCTCCCCAGCCTAGGAAGGTATGATTTTACTGGTTTAACCCCATTGAAAGTGAAATGTTTCTTGTGAAGGTAGTGATTTACGTGATTTAATAGTTCTGACTTAATGGTTAATAATGCATTTTGGTTTGTAGTTCTGCCTTTTATAAATGAGAGACAGATCCTTTTTTTTTACAGATGCAATTTATTCTGTATATTATACAAAGTAATTTTGGGGAGCAAAATTTTCTCTATATTTTGTTTTCTTGTCTCATTTTGTAAATTAATATGAGGTTAACAAAGATGTCCACAAATTCCCATTTCTAATTATACAGTTACTAGATTCATTAATTTCCTGTGAGACTAATGAGCTAACAATGCATTGAATTTTCTTCCATTAAATATTTGTGTTGGTGTTTCTGTAGTTTGGGTAAATTCTATTTAGCATCTGTACAAAACAGACTTACCCCGAAGTACAAATTATATAGGGCTTTGTTTTGTTTTAAGGACTGCTTCTCTTTTTTTTCTTGTTGCTGTTAAGCCTGTCTGATTTGTAGTAGATTAATGAAATTTGATAGTTTAGTTTTAATATTCTGCCTTCTTTTATCATTGTTACAGCCAGGAAATGTCTATTCAGTGAAGGATTAGAGTATGTTTTCTTTTTCTTGATCAGAAACAGTTAAATATGTCTTTTATGACACTATTAGGAATTTGAAATATCAAGGTGACATGTACAATGAGCCAGGTGAAAATTCAGTTTACCTCCAAAGCAGTGTTCACTCCTTAGGCTGAGGATTTCTACTTGATAATATGTAAAACTGTGGTTTTTAAACATATTAGTCCAAAACCTTTAGAGTAGCTGCTCAACTCTTTGAAAGACTAACAGAGCTAGGACTTCCAATAATCCCCTCTGTATGAACGGCAGGTTTTGCACACATTTAAGTGACACAGAAACAGATCACGAAGTATGAATGGCTAGTGGCACCTTCTCTTTATACTTGGTTTATCTGTTGGCAAAGGAGGTGTTTCACAGAAGGGCTAACGTGACTGAAAATTTGTCTTTTTCCAACACTAATGGTTTGCCAATTAAGATATTTTCTCCCTAAATATTTTGATACTTTTTTATACTTTCATTGTCACAGCTACAAAGCCTTTGTGTGTTTAGGTATGTGTTAACTCCCTTTGATTTTGGTAAGGAAGTGATAAAATTAGAGCAGAAAGTACTTTTGAAAATTCCTCATTATTTTGTAACCTGACTTCTTGTGGAAACTATGCAAAGACAAATTCACTTTTTCTGTGGATGAGCCCCTTCCTTTTGAGCTTAATGAAGGATTTTCTATGTTTTTAGTGGGGTGATTATAGAGTCAAAGGTAATGATGTTCTTATTAATTTTTGGTAATATGTGGCCAAAGAGATTAGGCAGACCATGTCAGTTTCCTGTCTGAGGAAATGTTTTCAGACACCCTAGCAAAAATTAGCACAGATACCATAAAAAAAAGCTTCAATCAGACCTAGCCCCTTGAATAGGAGATTCACTCAAAGTCAAGTTAGTAATGCAGGTAAAATGTTGTTTCATTTGTTCTAAAGTTGGTGAAGAGGGATAAGTATATATATTACACCCTTGTGTAATATATCCCGTTTTTCAAGGAGATATATTACACAAGGGCGATTTTTATAAATATTTTCTCTCCAGAACTGTAGCAGAATTCATAGCAACACTCAGGACCTTCTGAAAGAGCAGAAGAAAAAATTATCTTTGTAAAAAAACAAATAAGTACAAATGACAGTACCTTTTCAAATATGCCCTTACTGCTTATGAATTCAGAACATATCCAAATTCTGACTATTTGTTGATTTTATACAATCTTGCATCGGTTCAAAATGGCATTACACTGACTAATTATCTTTAATCAGTACTCTAGTTTTAGTTCTGTCATTTGCCATGTAAATATCATTAATCTTGTCATCAGCCTAACACTTTTTTCTTCAGCTACAGAAGGTCACAACTTCAGTTGAAATTGATTCTAATCTTGATTTGAAATTCTAATATTTAATATGTACAGAATTGATGTTAGACAAATAAGATCTCTAGTCTTTTCTTTTACTATACACCATTTTGACATTTTGATTTAGGAATCCTAAAACTAATGCTTTTCCTTGATTTCTTGAAATAAATCTTTCTAAAAAGATGCTTGACTTGATGGTTCAGCTCCATGCAAACTACTATTTGATAAGAAAATGGTGGCAGGAAAAAGATCTGTGTTAGTACTATTGTGTAGAATGCATTTCAGCAGTTACATTAATTTTTGGTAGGTCACTTGCCTATCATATTTGCTTGATTTTACAGAAAAAATAGTTTCAGTATTTGAGGAAAGGGAAGACCAAATGAAGTTGTTGCTTCAGCTTTGCCAAAGTACTAAGTAGATTAAATTACATTGCCATGTATAGTGTTAAACTGACATTAGATTTAATCTTAGGTAAAAGGCCAAGGAGAATAGGATGCTTGAAGTGAAACTCCAAATAAATAAATATATTATTCTCATTTTAATAAAACGAATTTTATTTCTTCTGTCTCTATATAGAAATATGTAACTATGCAACAGTGAGCACAACTGCAGCTAATATTTGTGTGACCTTCAATATTATGGTAATTTATTTAAATGTTCTTTGTTAATTAAAATATTTCACATGAAAGGCAACTAACTTACTTTTACCAATTAATTATATCTTTGAAATTTTGGAGTGATCAATTATCATAATCAACAAACATTACAGAAATAAAATAACAAATGAGTTTGAAATGCCAAGTGGTCTGTTTTTAGCTTGTTTTTTACTTCTAATTTAAAGGAATAACTATTTTTAAAATGAAAACAAATTTATGTGTTGTTCAGTTATACATAAAAAAATAATAGAATCTTCAATAACAAGGAAAGTAATATTTTCAAAAATCTTACTCATTACAAACTTCATAAAGTGTGTGCAATACATGGTTAGGAATGGTACTCCAGTTTAGCACTCCCACTAAAAAGACCACCTGTCACTCCCATCTCCACCTGCAAATGGAGACGCAAAAAGCATGGATCAGGGGTTGAGATGAGAACAATTGACTTGAAATAGCGATGACATAAGAAAAAGAAGAGTAACAGCAACAATATTAATAACAAGAGGTAGGAAGCAAAGAAAAAACTAACACAAAAAATAAAATCCCAGACTGTTCCACCCAGAAGGAACACCCTTCCCTGTGGAAACCAGGGTGCCTTCCCTCCCACACCTGCAGTGATGTAAGGTGGTATAGAATAACACCTGGACCCTGGCCATGCCCATTCAGCCACGCCCTCTCCCAGCTGCTGCAAAAAATTAACCCTGTCCAGGCTGAAATCAGACAGGTACATATCTAATGATTAGGTGAATGTTCCACCTTTACAGCTGTCAAAGAACTCTCTGAGATTACTTTTAGGCAACTCAAATACAAATGAAGCTTCTTGAATGAAGCTTCTTCATTGTTTGCCTCAAACAAGGGAAAAAACCCCAGAAATATTTGTCTATTCGATATGTTCTTCAAGAGTGAATAATTGCTGCAAGCTAAAGATGACAATATATGATCAAAAGATTAAAAAGATCAGAAAATATTGTGTTGCTTTAAGATATTCAGTGTTTTCCAATAGTTAGACAACTTGTTGGATAGTTTTTAGTATATTATTTGCATAAGAACATCCCAAATATTTCAAAACCAAGTTTTGAAGGAATTTAAGAGTCTCAAATTTTTATTGGCAATGGTTTTATACAGCAAAAATTTTTTTTTGAGTTATATTCAGCACGCACGGGATAAAATCCAGTAGCTTTTTTTTTTTTTCATTGTCCATGCTGTCACAGTCATGGTGCACATTCCAAAACAAGAGAAGAGGGAAGTAATAGTCTACTGATGAACATCTAGAACATACCCAGTTAGAAGTCTGAAAATGGGTTCAAAAATCTGGAAGCTCTGGTTAATCTTATGCAAAACCTAACCATGGGGTGCCCAACCATGTGCTCTAGATAGCACGGGATAGGCTATAATTTCCTAGGAAAAACTGACAGACTGGTGTGCCTTCCTTCCTTCCTTCCTTCCTTCCTTCCTTCCTTCTTCCCTTCCTTCCTTCCTTCCTTCCTTCCTTCCTTCCTTCCTTCCTTCCTTCCTTCCTTCCTTCCTTCCTTCCTTCCTTCCTTCCTTCCTTCCTTCCTTCCTTCCTTCCTTCCTTCCTTCCTTCCTTCCTTCCTTCCTTCCTTCCTTCCTTCCTNCTTCCTTCCTTCCTTCCTTCCCTCCTTCCTTCCGTCCTTCCTTCCTTCCTTCCTTCCTTCCTTCCTTCCTTCCTTCCTCTACAAATTTGTAGTTCTTATCTTCACAAACAAGAACTCAAAATTTAACGCATAACAGAGTATCTACTTTTTTTTTTTGCCTGTATAGTGCCATCCATCTGCATTATTTCTGACTGCTTTCCAGGTGGAATGGACAATGTAAGCATAATCCCTCTGAGGAATTAAGTTTTCTTAGTGAGAATGTTTGGGAGATCTTGCATTTGTACCTGCAAACTGTAAATGCTGATGAAGATTGCAAAGGCAATACTCAGAGTGGTGAAGTTATGTAATGCGTTTGAGTTTCTTTTCAAGTTTGTGTAGAGTGACACATTTAAAGAAAAATATATATAAAATTGAATTTACTCAGTATTTTAAGTGTGCTTTTATGGATATTTTTCTTTTTGAAAAGTTGTCATGTTAAATTTTTAACTCAGAATAGAACAGCCATCCAGGTCCCACTCTGTATGAAGTATATGACCTTTTGTGTTTATAGTTAGATGATGACAAAGAAGCAGAGCTGACATGACCACAACTGATGAAATTAAATGCATTTTTCAAACACCTCCAAAATTTGAAAAACTTTTATAAATGGCAAGAATTTTAGAATCAAAAAGAGGTATGCAAAGAGTGCACAGTGAGCATGACATTGCAGCTACTTTATAGTCAAGAGGTTCTAACTAGTAAGAAAGAAGTAAAATCTTGTCAAATAAGAAAAACCACCAAAGAGGTGGCTGCCTTACACTCAGCTTGATTCTTGAAATTAAATATTGTGGCTCAGGATCCTTTTGCTTTAAACATAGATTTCTGTGGGTGATCAATGAGGACTGAATGCTTTGATCATGTCCTCTTCATTGTGCCCAGTCTTCATGTCAGAGATGAAGGGCAGGGAATTGTTACATTTTGGCAGTTCTGTGTCACCCCAAGTTGCTCCTATTCAGAGAAACGCCCTGACTGGATGTTTAAACTGACTTCTACCCTCATTTACATCAACACAAAAATACCAGTGATTCTGGTGCCAGAATCTTTTTCTCCTTCAAAAAGAAAATCAAACGGCATGACTGAACTTGGAAGACAGAACAAGCAGCTCCATCTGAATAAAGAAGGACAAAAAGGGAAGAGAAAGTAGCTGATGCAAAAGCATGTTTTTGTATTTGTGCTTTGCACTTTGACTCCAGTGGATCCAGATATCCCTCTGAGCCTGAGTTGGGAAAAATAGCTTCTATGTCATGTGTCCTATAAAAGGCTCAGCAAAGCCTTCCATTGCTCTGAAAAAGAAGTGTAGCATTTTAAATTAAGCAACTGCTTGAAAGGAGGGCCAAGGCATCCAGAGACCTCTCTGGTTCTCAAATATTCTTTGTGGATAGTTATTTATATATATATTTTAATAACCAACATATATTTAATGTTTTTTCTAAATGTAAGGGTATGTGAATTTATATGTTCATTGTTATATTTTAAATTTTTGTTTTATTTATATACATAATTTTATGTATCTTTTTATGTATTACATTTATATTTATTTCTGTCTCTATATAAAAACAACAATAAAAATAACACTCTAATTGGATTGTAGTCAGAAGTTACAATGTTCAAATACTAATGAAAACGTTATTTCTTGTGCCCTGCTCCTGCAGACTTTAAACCTTACCTCCTTAAGATGAAAACACTCAGAATCTTTCCAGATCATCCAAAAAAGTTTAACTGAGTGAAAGAGAAAAATATCTGAAAGAAAAGGCATATTAAAAGAGCTGATTATTGCTGGTTTGATTTTATTTTTATCTTTAGATAAAAATATCTGCATGATACATTTTTTTTTGTTCTTTTTATCTGCTGACTGAAAGTGACAGAAAACTTTCCAAGTAATTAGAAAATATTTCTTTTTCAAACTGAATAAATTTACATTACCATTTTTTACTTTCAGGAGGTTATTACTGGTTTCACAACACCTGGTATATTTGGAAGACCAATGTAAAATGTAACCCATGAGCAGCTGTTCATCTGTCTTCTCTATGGTGACCAAGATGACAACTGGACCATGCTGTTGCAGAAGGGCTGAGTTCCTCAGCTCCCTGCTTTCCTCTTCTCAATGTATCCATTTCACAACTGCTAAAAAGGAGTAGAGGAAATACTAACTTTCATTTTCAGTGATGGTTTTCTCAATCTGGCATTCAATACCCAACATATATTAGAAGGATTCAAAGTCTGGACTTTCACCAGTGCTGCTGCTGTTATCATGCAGAACTCATGCTGTCGGCTCTTCAGCTCATGTATTTTCTGAAGCTGCTCCTCTTTCTCCTTTAACAGATTTCTTTTGTAAATGAGGGGAAAAGAAAAAATGCCCTTGGAATGGTGCAAACAATAAAGTCTGGCTTCCTTGAAGACATCCTCAGGATGCCAAGTCTATGTCTGAAAATGATGCATTGTAAGTGTTGTTTCATGCTAGGATGACAGCATCCCAACAAGAAATTTGTGGTTGTCATAGCTCAACTTTGTTGCAGTTATTGCGAATAAATTTGGAAACAGAGAAGTAAGTCAAGGTTTTCTCAACTCCTTCAATGAAACTGCTAAAAGCAGGCTACATTTCAGCCAAATAGAAACAAAAACAAATTAAAGAAGGGCAGAGAAAGTGGAACAGAGCAGTTACTAAAGAACTATTGTTAATAGTAAGTGATGGCTTCTACCTTAGAATTGCTGACCTGCCTTTGTGGGTGCCTGCCATTCTCCACATGGTGTTCCTCATTCTAACACCTGGGATAGGCAGTACTGCTGCTCAGCCTCATAGATATATATACACCTTATTTTGTGGGCTGGGTTTTTTTTTGTCTCCTCTCTAGCTTTACCAAGAGGGGATCTGTATAATTAGGTCAAGAACCTTAACTAAGCTTTTGCAAACCTTTGCACACTCTAGAAGTGAATGTAACAAGGTTTACTCAGGTATAGGTTATATTTTCTTCATCTCCTCAGTTCTTTTGACACTCTTCTCATCAAATGCTGACAGCTCTGTGTTTTCTCTATTCTAATCAAATCTACAAATTTTACATTTAGTGATAACACTTGTATTTTACTCTAAGGCTAAATCTAAACCAAGAGGTTTCAATAATGAAGATAAATGGAGAACATCTCTGAACTAGAATGAACTATTGACCAGGCTGGCCAGTCATGAGCACAAAGGAAAAAAGAAAGAAAACCCCTTAGCATAAAGTAATCTCACAATATTATTGTCTTTTCAACCTCATTAAAAACTAACACAGTAATTAAAAATCAGTTGAGTTGTGATTAATAGTCAGAGTTTTCCTACTGGTGTGCAGTAGAAGATGCATTTGAATCTGTAGGAATAACGAATACAACTTCAAATGTAAAATGAACAAGGATACATACCAATACAACAACATCTTTGTTTTTATGAGCCATATCCCTGTGACTCTCCCATGTGGAAAAAGCTACACAGGTGCTAAAATAGTTAGTAGAAGTAGTCAGTAGCCACAGTCATAGGACTGTGACAGACATCCACAACGTGAGGTCCAAAATAGATACCAAATGCCAAGCTTAATAGTTGTTATTTTTCTTGAAACTGTGTTTTTGGATGTTATGTTACTGGTGACTAGTTGTAAAATTTTTATGGACAAGAGAAAATTATCTTCTCATGTTTTCAAACTATTTTGATTGTTGACTAATAACCATATAAATTTGATGGATTAAAGTGCCACTAATAAAATAATGAAAGAAATGCTTTGTTTGTTGCTTATTTATAAGGAAGTGTATATTTATCTTTAACTTATGAAAAGCTATAATTGTGACTACACATTGTTTACCTTCCAGGCATTTGGAAAGCAAGTGAATAGTGAGAGGATGTTAGAGAAATGCTATGCTGCTTTATGACAGCCTTTATGAGGACAGGCAGATGTGATGGACAGATGGGTGGACTAACAGAACTAAATGCGTTATTAGCTGCTCAGACATTTGTTGAATGTCAGCCAAAACTACTGAATCATAGTAATTGACCATTGTTAAACATATCCCACGGGGAGAACAACTACATGCATAACAAAAATGCGTAACATTTTGGTTAAGATACAGGGAGAGGAAAATGATTGTGCCAACTCATATAAGCCACATTGTAAAGAGTTGAAAAAGTTTGTTTCCTTTTAAAATGCCGTGTGAGTTTCAATTACTCATCTACCTACTTAATATAAATACTGTTAAAAAAAATATTTATATCCCGAGTTCCTCCTTCTACACATCAAGAAAAACAATATCTGGCATTTTTATTATGCCCTTCAATCAAATAGTTTAGAAACTTTAAAAATAAAGCTCTTATCTCTAACATTTATTTTATTCCTCACTGAAGTGCAGCCACTACAAATGGAATCCTGTATATGTCTAACAGTATTCACCATAGGGCTGTTCCTTGTAAAGTGTTAAATCATACTTATTTGTTCTCTGGTATCTGCTGATGGATGAATTAAATCACTAACTATAGTTACAGAATAAATAAAAATGTATTTTTGTCCTGACCCCCTTAAAATTAAACTGCACCTCACTAATATGCAGACTAATTGGAAATGGACTGTAGCACCTCTGAAGGAGGTCATAGTGTGAATCACACCACAACAGAGAGTAACACTTGGGAAGAAATAAATGATCTGCCTTCTAACATGACAAGAATGATTTGCAGATAATAATAGAGGGAGTAAAGGCCAGTCTTTTCAGTTACCCTTGGCTTCACCTAGGACAAAATAAAAAATCACTTCAGTTGCTGTGAGCTACTTGCCTTTTTCCCAATCATTATTGCTTAGTTATAACTTAGTGATAAAATCTGTCATTACTGACTTTATTGACATTAAAGTTGATTTATTTGCATGCCTGGTGAATAAGAACTGCATTATGCTGGCTTTCAGATTGCTTGCGTACTCAAGATAGTAAGTGCATCACTGACTTAATTGTCTTTTGCTGGTTCACTTGCTCTCTGATCTCAGTTTGAATATAATATTGGGTCAAATTCAACCTTGGCGTAAGTCCACCAACTTCAGTGGTAGCTCTCTAGAGAAGAATTCGATCCAGAAGAATCTGAATGTCTATATCATAAAGCTTTTATTTCTTAGTATTGTATAGTGTGTTATCCAGAAAACAATGAGATTTTTTCCTTCTGTAAATTAAGTCATTTATTCAGTTGGTTAGTATGGACATATCTTCCTTTATTTTAGGGTCCTTATATTAAAAAATGTAGCGCTTCCACTTAATTTTCCTGTGGTGTATGTTTATGGTAGGAGAAAAAAGAAACTAAATACCAATTGAGAAAATAGAGTTTCACTGTAAAACAAGTAAACTACAAACAAGGAAGATTTAATTCTTCACATAACCAAACATTTCCGTAATGAGCTATTCCAGGAAAAAAAAAGTTTGTTTTTTTCTTTTTTTACTCTCTTTCCAGCAGTTTCCTTTTGCTTTCTTGAGAGTTCTTTGAAAATATATTTTGGTTCATAGTAATGTATTCAGCTGTTTACTACACCCATTTTCAACATATCTAACCAAGACAAAAACTGGGAAAAATTATTTGCCTTTCAAGATTTGGTTTGGTATCCCAGTTTTGGACTTTCAGCCACCCTTCTGAGATGCAGCTATTCAAACTACTCACCTTCACTTGGACTTCAGTGTTAACACAGATGACATTGACCATAAGTATTTGAAATAACTGAACTCTCATGAGTTACTGAAAAAACATCCAGAAAATAAAACCTATGGATTATCTATATTAAGAATACCCAGAAGCCCTTCAGGCAAACATGCAAATAGAAATTCAAGCTGAATCATAGCAACTTTTTGAAAATCACTTGAGATTTCAGATCCAAAAATATCTACTACAGTGTGTTCATTGATGGAAATGGTAACATTTTGACCTTAATTAAAATGCATACTTTATGGAGTATTTGTAAAGAGTAAATGTGAAATTTCAGATAGAAGTATGTTTAAAATGGAACACTGTTGACTGCATGTGAGGAGTGTTTGTTTAAGGATTTCCATTATTAATAAAAAAATATTTGTCCAATGATAAACAATAAAAATACCTCTGCATTGCAGGGACATTTACTTCATTCTGTTTGCCAAACAAATTCTCATTGACTTTCACTGGAGTTTTTATAAAACTAATTTCTATCTCTTTAGCGGGTATAATAAGATGAAGCTTACTGAGACAGTGAAAAACATTTCATTAAATACTCCTGCAATAATTCATCAATAAACATGTGAAGTGACTTCTCTCCTGAAACATCTTCTTCTGTTTCTCAAATTTTCTAGTCAAATACAGTTAATCACCTAACCCCCAGGACTTTAATCTTTTTTTTTCTGAGTTTTAATAAACTATTATCTGATTATTTTAAGAGTGCTCCCTGTGTGCCTACACTCTACTACACTAAAAGAGTCTGGTTCTTGACTCTGAGAGATTTTTGGTTTCGTGTTTTGTTTGGTTTATGGTGCCAAAAGAGCAAAACAAATTAATCGGTGGTACAGCTGGAGGAAAACTTAGAATGTCATTTAATTTTCTTACACCTGCAGAGAAGAACAGTGGGATATTTTTGACAGGTGCTTGTACAACGCCCAGTGATGGAGATTCCACAGTCTCCACAGCAACATGTTCCACGAGTGCATTATCCTCTTAGAAAAATTTTTTTAGTACTTTGTGAAAATCTTTCTAGTGTAACTGAAAGGGTTTATAATTGTTTTTATGGCCTAATCACAATAAACCGTGCAATATAACAACAGGCCATTTAGATGTATGTATGTATGTTAGTGTGTGAATAAAGAGATAATTTAGTGATATAACTTTTAAATTTGTTGTCCTTTTCACTTTGTTGGGTGAAACTTTTCCTAGTAATATGAATTATTATTATGAGTCATTCAACTTGTCCATTATTTACAATAATTTTACAACAAAATTTCTGTATAATTTACATCACAAAACTACGGTTCTAACGGTTAAGTCTTCCCCCATATCTTATCTTCATGTTCTTTAGTATCATCTCCAGAGCTTTTCTAATGGCAGACCAGCAATCCACAAAAATGTAGTAACACATTTTCAATGTTCTATTGTTCTTCAATAGAAATTAACATTTTATTTGCTTTGCATTTTTATTTTTTTAGGTACATTGAAAAATTAAATACATTGCACATTAAATATTCCTTAAATAAATTGCCCATCATGGAACTAATTTTTCTCTTAGTAATTGATGTGGATTTAGTCAATATGGATAAATTAATGTAATGTAGCTAAATCCAACATTCACCTTTGCTTATGCTTTAGGAGTTTTCTTTATTGTTATGACAGCTAATTCTCTGTCTTGTTTATGCATGAGATTCTTTGTTGATTTTTTAATTCTTGACCTGCATAATTTTCAGAAAGAGATTTCAGTCCATCTTTCCATTTATCCTTTTCTTGAAGACATTAATAAGAGTGTAATAAATGTGTCAAGTACCACTACTGTTTGAAAGAATACAGGGGCATCCCTTTATTAACCTTCTTCCATGTTGAAAATGAACACTTATATCTATTCTTTGTTTTCCTATCTCTGAATCATTTTCTAATATGAAACAGAACTTTTATAATTTATTCAGTGGCTCCTGTTTCCTTAATAATCTCCTGTGAAGTATTTTTTCAACGACATCTTAAAAGTCCAATTAAATTATTTTTATTAATGGGCAATTTTTTTTGCTATTAACTCTTTGCTGGGTTTTCTATCTCAATACAAAGCAGTTGGATGTATTCTAGAGTAAGTGAGAAAGTTGGTGCTTTCTTAATGATTTCCAGTTTAAATAGTCCTAGTTTAGTCAGGTGGAAAGGTTCAGATTCTGGTGTCCTTCATTATTTTGAGAAAGACGGGTATTGGAAGCATTTTTATTTGTACAAGTTAACCAGCCCATTTTCTTAAACAGCAGAGAACTTTTTGCCCATTTAAGGTATTAATATAATGGAAGGTGTACTATTGCCCAGGACAATTTGATCTCAGTGTCCAAACTTTTGCCAGGTTTTTTTCATGACAAACTTTAGTCATCCAAACTTTTCAAGTCAAGCGCAATACTGAAAATATTGTTAATAACAATCTTAATCAGTGCAATTATTTTTACTTATTATGGGAAAAATGCCTTTAATTATTGTTTTAGTTTGCTTGTACAATTTTAAGTATATGGCCGTTCTTACTCTTGCAGGATCATTACGGTACTCACAAACTATTGTCTAGAATTTCCTCTAACTCAGTGGTCTATCAGAATAATTATTAGTCAGTATGTCTTCAAAAGTATTTACTTTGCTGTGAACAGGAAATATTCTTCACTGTTGTGCTTCAAAAGTTTTTGAAGTTCCTTAAATGGATGATAAATAGCTTGCTAAGTGCTCTGATTTCAAGAGACAGTGAGCAGAGTCAGTATGTATCTACATCAGATGAAATTATAGCTACTTAGTAGAGGCAGGAATTCATACCCATCACTTCCATGAAACACAAAATATGTCTAAGGCAGCAGCTCAGCAGTTGGAAGGTGGCTTGCAAAGGTCTCTTCAGAACACAGCACAATTTTCCTCAAGGCACTCTGTTCTGAATCTATCCAATGGAAAAGCATTTTACACCCAACATGATCAGTTCTTTTAATGTTAATTTAGGAAATAGGTGCACTTTAAGAAGGATTTTTGCCTGGTGATCCAAGTGCATAAAAGAGCATAACTTGAAATATATTGTACATATTTGTAGCCATTTTCTTTTGTTCTATAGTATTAGTTCAAATATATAATATAAACCTTTTCAAATATATAATATAAACCTTATATTTCTTTATTCGGTTTATAAAAATAATAAAAAAAATAAACCCTCTTATTTAGAAAAAAATCCGTCTGTAATAAAACAAGTCTCTTAAAAAATAGACATAGTCAAATAGTTGCACGTAGACCATGTTGTTGTCTTGAAAAAGGTCAGAAGAATATGAGACAAATATAAAATTTGGCATAATTATTTTCAACATTTTCTTAGGGTAGAAAAAAAAAGAAAGAAAAAAGGAGGAAAAAAATTTTATGTTGAGAAATTGTGTCGAAGATCAGAATGTTCTCAGCATATTTTCCTTAAAAAGAGTACTACAAAAAGTAAAAGTTATTGTGCTTATATATAGCTACCACAATTGTACAGACAATGACTGGGCAGAGATATAATATTTCCCTATGGTATTCTCATGGGATGCAAAAGAAGGAAATTTCCTATCCAATGGGAAAGGACCTGCTTCTTGCAAGACAATGTGTTATGTGTCCTGTGTTTGTCCCTCAACTTACAAATACATTACAAAGACTCCCATTTATTGGTGTTGGAAGACAACGGGAGAACAGGAAAGCAAGGATGCTTCTCTAATGACAGCTGTATTCCTTCTCCTGCTCCAGAGCAAGACACCAGGCAGAGCTCAGGGACTTTTCACCAATCTGCCTTGCCGAGTGTATGAAGCAGATGATTACACTGCCTTGTGTGCTACTTTGTAGAGGTTGGATTGCACGTAATCACTGATAGCCTCTGGTGCTTTACTAATGGGTGAGACTTTGCCTTTTATACATTTCTGTTACTGTTTGTTCATTTGTTTTTCTGGTTTTTCAATTAAATAACATCCTTTGAGTAAAGGCCTATTTTTTTTTCTTTTGCCAGTTTCTAATATCTTTCAACTGAATTCCACACAGCAACAATGTGAGAGGATAATAGAAGTGGTTATAGCCCCTCACTGGTATTGTAGGATTATCCAAACAGATTCGTATAATCTTTTCTGTTCCACCAAAAATAGAATCCTTAATTTTCTTTTATCTGCTAGTGATGTACTCTGTTGAGAAAAAGTATTTGTGCAATTCTAATGATTTAAGAAAGAAAGAAGCTCCAAGTAAAAGGTGTTTCCAATTTTTGTAGGTCTTTCCCCCCAAAGAACCACCACATTGATTAAATAAATCTGATCATGTAAAATGTTTCTATCCCTATTGTCTACAAAATGCAGGGTTGGGAGAGGAGTCTTGTTCAACTCTAGCTTTAAAAAGTGGGTTGAATCCAGTGCAGCTTAACAGGTGATACTGAATGTCGTATAATTTAGCCCCAGTCTATATTAGGAGAAAATTCTTCTGAAATCTGGTGCATACAACATTGTGTGTTTTTAAGAACTTTTATTTCTAGAGTTCATCACTGAACTCTAGGACTACCTAATAAATATTAACAAAAATAATTTTTATTACTTTGGTTGGTAGTGCTCTGAGATTAATTTTATTTTACTACACATACCTAGAAGCAGACTTACCATTTGGTCCCAATACCTAGTTTCAAGAACAGCATCAAGTTTAACTGTTTCTTCAAAGGACACTGTTAAGTCAATTTTGCATTGTAAACCAGACAATTTCTTTCTTATTTTGTCTCTAATAGCTATTTCATCTATTCAAACTAACAGAACCTGAAAATGCAATTTCCTCCTTCCTCCTCATGTAGGTCTTCTCTTATCTCAGGCAATGAAAATTGAATGTCAGTCCCATTTTAGTTAAAGTCAGTTTCACTTTTAAACTTGCTGTAGTACAATCTCTTAGTTGTGAGTACTGTAACACAATTAAGAAGAAAGCATACGTTATTTTGAAATTGTAACACTCTCTTGGCTCTAGGATTTACGAAAGGAAAGCCAAACAAAATCCCTTTCTATATAGTGAGAATGATTAGGGGAAAAACCAGGAAGGTAGTGGAAAGGAGAGATAACTTTTCCCTTGTTTTTTTCCTTTCAACTTAAAACACATCTGTGTACAAAATTTCCCCACTACTAAGCAATTTATCGGTCAGAGGGAGACTCTTTATTTGTGCTATTTTCTGTAAATACATTGTGTATAGCAGAAAAAGACAAACTGAATGTGTTCTAATTTAGTTTAGAAACTACAGAAAAGCTCCTTGTATGTTGAGACTTTTCTACGATAACTTTTCTACAACTAAGTTAAGCAACATCTACAGAAGACATTGCAAAACGGGAACTTGGCTAGTTTTCTAATAAAAATATTGGTCAACATTTTCTTAACAAACTGGAAAAAGAACTAGTTGCTTATGGAAATAGAAAAAAGAAACTATGACTCAAAATCCTTTATCCTACCATGGGTGATATCCATGGCGATTCATCATGATTAATTAAGAATTTTTAATGTACTTTTTACAGAGACATAATGCATGCTTTCATTTATAATTCTATACTGGCAGTTTCATAACTCATTCATCCACTAGAGACTGCAATTCTGCTTTCACAGCTGAACGGTTCCATACAAATATGAGTTATTTATATGAATAAAATGGCTTGAGGCATATTGAGGTTTCACATGGACACATGGTGAAAACCACCAGGTACAGAAAGAATTTTGATATACACAGTGTTTCAGACAGATTCTGATTTAAAATTCTGTAGGAAAGATACTGGCAGAATTAATCAATTTCTAGCTATATTCCTTCCTTCCCTTGAAGACATTACTATATTCTGTCAGGATTTCATGTAACTCCTTCTGGAACAGAAGATGACTTGGCCTCTATGATCGATCTGAAACCTGGACTGCAACAGTTTTTTGAAAGATGAAACGTGCTGGTAGAATGGCAAACAAACACATAGAACCTTCTAAGCCACTATTTGTCTCTGATCAGTTTTCTTTCCAATTAATTTGCAAAAGAAAATGGCTGTACTGTTAACTCTTTTCTAGAATGGAGAAAAGCCTGTCATCCACTTCCACTTGAAAATGTTTTGCCTCCACTTGCAGGAATCCTCACAAGTGTTATGGTGGCATTAGTCCCCCCAACAGGAATTAGTCTCACAAATGGAACAGAAGTATTGCAAGGTTACTCAACTCCCGATGTTTCACTAACAGATAAAAAAGATGACTAGACAATTACAGATATAGAGTTAAAATGTGATATTCTTGTGCTTCCAATAAATATGGATTAAAGACAGGAATGAGATATTTAAAGTACATCTATACTAGTCGGGTACAGCAAAAGTCAGAGTTAAAAATATTAATGCCCAGGTAGTGCAAACATCTATAATTTAGCAGACAAAGCTAGAAGGTCAAGTGTGTGGGAACTGAAGATAGATAGCTGTAAATGGCTTGATATTTTTGCTCAACTGCTCTAATGTTTTTTTTCCATAATATTTCTCTACATATATTTAGTTTTGAATGACTGCACATATTTGTGTATAGTAGTAGTGTATATAGTCCTCTCTGAGTGGTAATCTATATGAGGTCATGAAATAAGAATTAAAGTTACATGAAACTTTAGTTATAGCTAACTTTGACCAATTCACCTCAGTTATAAAGTTATTTCAGCAGTCTTTATGCACTTATTGCAAGAATCGGCAGCAGAATAAAATATGAGTAAATGCTACACATTTTACCTAAGAATACCCAAGAGAATTAACAAAATAACGCATATGATACGCAGTTAAAATGTCCCTTTAACATTTGCTTAATCTGAGTTTTTTTCCAAGCTATTAAAAATTTTCCCCTTTGCTCTGTCTTAAAGTCATCTGTGAAATTCAGACTTGGCAGTCTGAATTTCATCCAAAGGCTCCATTGTATCCTCCCTCAGAATAATCTGTCTGGTCTCATATCAATGTCCCTTGCATCTGATGCTGCAATAGAGAAGATTGGGTGTACGGCTTTGGTGCTTTCTTGCTGAAGGAACAGAGGTTGTAAGTCTGAGTTTTAACTTACCAGAACCTACAACACTCCACTAAAGTAGAAAGAGCTATTCTGAGTTAAGAAATACTCTATTGTAAAGGGATACACCTTCTTTGATGACCACTAGCAGTAAATTAGGCAGAAAATTCAGTAATACTAACTTTTAAACTTGTACCAGTTCTTTCAATAGATAAGATTTAATCAAGTATAACTCAAGTTACTTGGGCATTAAGCCATACAGTAGTAGTCATATATTCATGCATGATGAAAAGTATAGGGAGCTGTGTTTTATATGCATTTTACCAGAATTTATGTCTTTCAGTATTTTACCTCAATAGCTCTTTTAAAACTTTTAGAGAAACATCAGGTAGGAGAGAGAACTGATCCCCATGGAACTTTGTCAAATGAGAAAGATCTGAAGCTGGGTTTTTCTTGGCATACTTTTTGGGTACATTCCTTAGGAAGGCCCTAAATCATCTAAGCAATTCACTTGATTCCTGGCATTTCTGTCAGGCAGAAAAAAGGTGATTTTAGTGTTGAGAGAGTTAATGTTGCAGAAAAGCTGTGGAAGACAAGAAAGGATGTCTACCCACCATCATTTACCAAATCTAGTAGGGCTGTTTCCTTCCCCTCTCCAAACATAAGAATAGAGGCTTCCAAGTGTTAAACATTTGTATCTGATAGATGAATTTCCAGTTGGCTAGGTTTTATTTAAATGTTTTCTTCAGATCAGAGTGTGGCTAGGCTAGGAATAACATGCAGAAAGGGTTATTATCCCCGCTCTGTATATGTATTCCATTTTCACCCATGTTGAAAAGGAACTTCAGAGTAATTTGTGGTGAAAACTAACAGTCAATTATTAGCTATAGAAATCTATCCTACAAGTCAACAATGATGCCCATACTGATTCTTCTACAGAAATCACTACACTGTTTACTTCTATAGTGTAACCAGCAGGAAAAAAATGCAAAATCTATTGAGCTGTTAACTATTTTTCTATATATATATTACAGAGAATTTGTTTGAGAATTGGGAAAAGAAATTCTGTAGCGTTTTGCTTCATCACACTTTACAATTTGGAGTAGCAGACCTCATCTCTCTTAGATTAAAGTAGCTTCTGGTCTGATTGATTTCAGTTTAAACTCTTTCATTTTATTAGAGTTTCAGCAAACTCTGTTGCTTGTGAATACGTGATGTTGCTCACAGAAAAATACGGTTGGTTATTTTTTGTTTCTCTGACACATTATCATAAAAATTTCTACTAGTGCCTCCTAGCCCAGATTAGTTTTCTGATGTGCAGTTCTCATCCTAGTTGTTGTTCAGTCACATGTCTTTTTTGACTAAGGGGCTTTGTTATTGTGGCATTTTAATATCCAGCATGTCTGATTGGAAGTGATGAAACAAAAATGTAACACAGTGTTCCAGTAGTGAATAAAAGCACAGACTGATCAATAACACAATGGGAAAGAAGTGATAGAGCGGTAAGCATAAGTTTGTGTCAATATGGCACTGTATATAAAAATAGCTCCCAGAGGTGTTTTTCCCCCCAAAATAGTCAAGATTGAGGTGGTGCAGGTCAAGTCCCATGTGCCTTCTTAAAGAAACCACAACTGTTCAGTAGCAGTATAACAGATGTTCAAAAGAATTGTTAACAATCTAAATGTAGGTGTGGGCAGATGCAGCATTTCTACTACACATAACTTTGGGGGAGAGGGAGTTTTAAAGAAAATCAATAATGAGTAGGTCTGTATACAAATTACTCCTCTAATTATATTTAAAAGGTAGATTAAGATTCTTTGCTTCACTGATTGTGGTTGAGATAAAGCGGACAAGTGATGAGAGGAGCTATTAGTGTAACCATGGATGAGTGACTTGGCAAGTATTAGTAGATCAATGTGAGGCAAAATAAGTGGCAGCGTAAGAAAGAAACTTGTGCCAAAGACTCAGTCCTACTCTTTTTGGTGCTTTTCACTAAGGCCATAGGAAATGCAGTGCCACTAAGATAAAGGAAAATAAAATAAATAGATGGGTCTGAAGGACATAAGGAAATTCTGTTTCCACATTAACCAATATATCAGTGATGTGTTGCAGCATAACTTTTGTAATCCTTGTAATCAAGAATGGTAATCAAGAACTTTACTGGCATTGGCATAGGTGGGCACTCTCTGTGAAGAAACACTTTACAGGACCTGAATAGTTCTTTCAGGCACAATTGATGACAAGATATGCAAAACGTTATCACTGGTGGGGAATACTTTGCTTCAGGATGACCTCAGAAAGGGGAGTCAGGGGTGTGTGGAAGGCTGTTTGTTTTCCTCAAAAATGTGACCACAAAAATGTATATGTAATTCTCACTTTGTCTTCATGATTTACTCTCACAATAGATAATATTTTATTAACATTGGAATAGCTGTCATTCTATAAGCATTTCTTTTAAAAGAAAAACTTTGGAAATCATCTGTACTAGAATTTTAAAAGCCTTGTTTGACTTTTCATATCTTTTTAAAAAACATCATATGTCACATTAAGTAGCAGTGTCAATGAAGGAATGAATAAAAAGGTGGAAATTTAATTGTACTCCTGCTTTCTGGAATGCCCAAAAAGTATTTCTGGGATTTTCTTGTTTTTATTTTCACATGCTTTTGAGAAGAAAAATACAAATATGTAGCAGGCTTCCTTTAAAATCAAACATCTGAGATTTTTATCTTCAGGTTTGAGAATATCTTTTTTTTATACAAGTCTTTGAACTGATAATAACTGGTACATGATTTAATTCTCAATTACATCTCTGCTTTGAAAGATACACAGGCGGTTGGTCACTCTGAATATGTATAGAAATCCAAGACATAGTTCCTTTACTTAAGCATGTACTATATGCTGTCAATACACAAAAGTAACAGTATCTTGGGCTTATCTGGATTGATTCTGCACAGTTGTCTACTGGTGATCTCTCATAAAAGTGATACAAAAAGATGAAAGGAGCTTTGCAGCGTCACATCAGATCACAGGTACTTCAATAGTCTTTTTTTGAGGCAGTTTTGAAAGAACTATCAAGAGCTCTCAGAAACTTCTGGAAGCTTGTTTGTAACTCTCTTACATCAATACATTCCATTCCCCAGCTTATTGTCACTTGCTGGGAAATTTAAAAGTATGTAGTTTCCCCCATGGAGGCATAACTACTGTGGAGATGGTACCACCAAACACTCATGAGATTTGCCAGTCCTCTCTCTTTTCTACTCCTTCTGCCATTGCCTCACATCACAATTTTTCTCTTGTTTGCTAAAATTAGAATGTAGCCTGTCTTTAGCTCTCCTTCTTCCCACTGTGTCGAATGGATTGAGCAAGTTAAGTCATGGTACATTTGAAGCAAGCCATAGAACTGTAAAAACATGTCAGGGTTAGGTGATACAGAGCAAAGTCCAGAAAAGACAGGTATAACAAGACATGGCATTTCTTCAGAGAACATGAAACTTCCTGCACCCCAAATCATCCTTATCGTGCAACTTTCCAACTAATACAGTGTGACACCTAGCACAATAATTTAAGCTACATTTGGAGTCATGAGCATGCAGCAACATTTTACTGCTGAAGCTGTACATAATCCCCCATGCTATCTGTATGTGGACACATGAATTCTCTCCTTCCCTCTATTTCTAGCTTCCTCTGGATCAATATTGCCCTATTCTTTATAGAAGGCTTTACATAAACATAAGCTGAGGATATGTTTTCCATCAGCCACTGCTATTTGCCATCTAGACAAAGAAGATAACATTTTTTTCTCATTTGCTTAGGGCTGGTCATCATATTTCTGCTTTAGAAAGTACATCTGCTCTCCTCTAAATTAATGCCGTCAATGTACTAAACAATGCCATTCTGTGTCTGATATATTGTGAGACAAAACAGAACAAAGAAGAGACAAAAATAAAGCATCTCTGTGAGTTACAGGGGACAATCAATTAGATTCATCATCTGTTTTACATTCTAGTCACTGCTTTTAAAAGAGAGGAGTGCATAATACCATGGCAACAGTTGGAACTGCAGTTCTTTATGGTATATAATCATTATGGATTCTTCAGCATTCCCTGAAAATTGATATAAAAAGTCACAGGCGTTGTACTACCTACTATGCTGATTAAATGACAAGTTTGTAATTTACAAGTGCCTTATTGCTATGGGAAGGCAATCATACAACCCCGCTTTCTAACTCAAGGGTTTTTGAAACATGCTGCATGATTTCTAGTTGGGCTGCAAGCTAAGATTAAATTGAAAAGGATAGCATGTAGATTTTTGAACATGGTGTTGACATTTACTAGCCAATCAAATATTGCAACTTTCCTACATGACAGCAGATGTTGACCTTTCGAGCTTTTCCTATCTGCTTTCACGCATTACCTGCAGAAATTAACATTAACTCGCTTCTTGCTCCTTGCTGCTATTAATGCCAGCTGGGAATTGAGAATCATGAATTCATTTATTACACAGAATGGAGACTAGTTTTATACTATAAGCACAGAAGGGCTGCTCCTGGGAGCTGGTATTTTTGGAAGCTGCTTCAACTACCTTTGTGGTTGAGGGATAGCTGGGAGCTATGGTGTAGAAAATGTCACTGGCAACAAGAGCAGAAAGAGACAGTGGAGGACAGATTCAAGGAGAAACCTGGGGGCCAAATACTTGCAAATAGAATTGCATACAAAAACCTTAAAGTCTAAAATGAAACACTTAAAGCTATTCTAATGATGTGCAAAACTAGATGCAAGGTACCAATGTCTCTTTGACTTGTTAACTGAACTATGAAAATGTAAGTCAGCATAATATACAGCCTGGTAACAAGAAGCTTCAGGGGGTTACACAGCATTGCCTGAGGCTCTCCGGTATTATACTCTGAGGGAAATATTAACTTTGGTGGAGATGTCTCCTGCAATGTGAATAATATTTTGATAGAATTTAAGGCAATCATGGAATCATGTGTTTAAAAAGCAACAAGGAGAAAGAAAATAAGAGAAGCATTTTCTGTCTTGTCGTTTTCATATGTTAGGAGGAAAAGCTTCTTTTGGGTACCTACAGAAACATCATCACAAAGGAAAAGCTAATGTCTACAATTATAACAGCATTCCTGCAAACATGAACTTGTTTATATGTTATTTTTTATTATATATGTAACTTGACAGTGCAGTTGGTCACTATACTTCAAGTAATTATGAGTTGCATGCATGCATAATTCTAATTTTATATTAATACACTTCAAAGAGTTATCTCATTAAACAACAAATATTTGCAAGTTACATGAATTCCAGTCAATATTCTGAATTATCTAGGAAAACCTGCAGTGATAACTGGATAGAAGCTTCTTGGTCATGGGCCCTGATCGTCATCCACCCTCATCCACATGGGCCCTGGACTTCATCCACCCTGATGTCCTGGAGGAGGTTAGAACCACTAAGACTGCTCTGAAGACAAATAACTATCCAAGCCATTTGGCCTATCCAGAGACCTGCTTTGAAGAATGCCACAGCAGGCAGTGCTGCAGAGAAGATAGATTAAGAATAACTCATTGATTTTCCAATGTTCATCTCCTCCTCATCTCCCCCAAACTCAAGAATGATTCATTCCAATGATAAGAAAGTCAAGAAAGATAGGATGCCTGGATAGATGGAGCTGCTGACAAAACTAGGACACATGAAAATGGATATGATTGGTGGAAACAGAGTCAGGGATTGGAAACATTTCCTGAGTGTGCAGGGATGGGGCTGGAAAGCCTTTCAAGCCTTGAGTCAAGGCTTGAAAACAATGTGAAGGGCAGCAAGAAGTGTTTACATAGGTAATTTAGCAGTTAAAGGAAGATTAAAAAAAGTGGGTTCACTGCTGAATTAGGCAAATGATCTGGTGAGATCTGGTATGGAAGATGCCTTCTTCATATATACCTTTACTGGTAAGAGTTGCCTTTAGGAATCCCAGATCTCTGGGAAAGTCTTGAGCAAGGAAGGCTTATGCTATGCAGATGAGCATCAGATGAGTGAACATTTGAAGCAACTGAGCATAAACAAGTCTTTGGGAGATGATGGGATGCACTAATGAGTGTTGAGAGAACTTGCTGATGTCATTTCCAGGTGATTCTCAATTATCACGAAAAAGTTCTGTCAGAAGGTAGTGGTTCCTGGGGACTGTGAGAAAGGGAAAGAAGAGGGAACCAGAGCTACAGACCAGCCGGCCTAACCTTGAACCCTGGGAAGGTGATGGAGCAAATCCTTCTGAAAGCCATTTACAAACAAATGAAGGACATGAACATGATTAGGAGTAGGCAGCATTGATTTACAAAGAAATCGTTCTTGATCTGCCTGATATCCCATGATGAGATAACTTGTCAGTGGACAAGAGAAGAGCAGCAGAGGTTTATCTTAACTTTAGTAGAGTTTTCAACACTGTCTCTCATACTGTCATCTCAGCTTTGTTGACAAACTGAGGAAGAATGGCTTAGACAAATGAGCAATGAAGGGGATTGAAAAATGGCTGAGCTGCCAGGAATAAATGACTGCAGCACAAAGTCCAGCAGAAAGACAGTCACTAATGGTTTACCTCAAGGTTTTATCCTTGTATCAGTATCCTTTAACAACTTCATTAATGATATGGATGGTGGAACAGAATGCAGCCTCTGCAGGTTTGCAGGTGATGCAAAGCTGAGAGGACTGAAACAACAGATGGGGGTGCTGCTGTTCAGAGAGACTTGGAAGGCCAGCAAATGGGCCAATAGGAACATTTTAGAGTTTGGAAATCAACTTTGCAGAAAAGGAGCTGAGGATACTATTGCACAAAGAAGTCCAATGCTATCCTGGATTAAATTAGGAAGAGCATTACTACCTGGACCTAGTAGGGAAGTTTATTCCCCTTTGCTCAGAATTGGTGAGACCAAATCTGGAGGGCTGTATTCAGTGCTGGGCTCTACAGTACAACACAGATGTTGAATTACTGAGGCAAGTATGAGGGTGATTATCAGCAGTAAGTTGCTGAGAAAGGTTGATGAGTCTATTCCTGGAGACTTTTGAAACCTAACCGGATATGATCCTGAGCAATCTGCTCTAGCTGGCCCTCCACTGAGCAGGATGAGTGAGTCCAGTTGCTGGACTGAGCAACGAGGTCCCTGAGCTATTATGTGATTCTGTGAAAAATGAGTTAACAGATTGAATCAAAGTCCAATGCTTCTCATTCTACATTGTGGTCTCCCAATTAGTTTCTCTCAGACACTAGCATAGTAAGTAAAACTTGGCTCACAAAACCCAGGAAGACACTCTGGTCCTAGCAATAGGCAGCCATTACCAAGCTGCATTAATGTCCAGCCCTACTTTATACCTGTCTGAGTGCCATTCCTTTCTGCTAGCACTTAATATGGTCTTCACATCAGTGGAGTATGTGCAGTGGTGCTACCACTACAAAAAGAAAAGTTCTAGAAACACATGCATGCTTCAGCTTCTTTTTACTAGTAGCTCAAAAACTTATGAAAAATTAATAATCCTTAATATTGTACCAGGTAGATATGGATTAACTTGGAGGTTGGAATTTCCCATAAAATCACCCCGACAGTTAGTTGTCAACCCCCAAATGGATCTATAAAACCTATTTGTCCCTACTGGTACAGAAGAGCAATGATATGTTCATTGTGAAATTCTTGGAGTCTGAATTTCAGCTTGTTCTGCAGGGGCCTGGTTGATAGCAATTGCATTGGTACTTGAGTTCTTATTTCCTGTAGGGGCTATCACTGATAGCAGGAGAGAATTTCAAGAATGGGGGACCTATGTTAATGATTAGTTGTAATATTTATTCTTATGTCAAAGATTTATAGATGTGATATAAAAGTGCTTGATTCAGGGTAGAAGTCGATTAAACGGATGAAAGAGGAGCAAGCTGCCTTCCTTTGTGCCCTGGGTTTTCCCACAATTGTTCTTTTGCAACTTTTTCCTGAACCAGCTGGGAAAAGTTAGTGGACAGTTTATGTCCCAGGAAGCTGATAGTTTTCCAGTGTTCCCTGGGCTAGTGATTTGGTCTCTCAGTCAACAACTGCAGCAGAAATAACAATAATATATAAAATTAGACATACAAATTTAATCTGATTTTAGTACTACTGGCCAGTTATTTGAGGCAAATGTAAGGCTGGACTGTGTTATGGTGCAAAATAAAAAGACACACTTGTCTGTTAAGAAACACTAATCTACATTTAATTTCCCATTCATGACTAATTCCTCCCAGCAGGAAAGAGAGCGAAATGTAATATGGTTTAATTTTAGTCTGCAGGCTGTCCATTCTCCAAGAAAATCAGAGCTTGCTTTCCAGTTTTCAAATGAGAGAGAATAGGCTAAATAGTCTGGGTACCAACATGTATTGTAAAACTTATTAATAATGGCTAAGACAATTTCTAAGAATTCATGACCATTGGATACAGCTGCTGTTAGGTGGCCTATCCCAAAAGTCTCTTAATATCCTCAATGTACATTTATCCGCTTCAGATACTCGCATCATGAAAAGACTGTAGATGATATCCATGTCAGTAAATATTGCCATACTGACCTTCCACAAACACTGAGTTGAGTTAGTAGGACTCAGCAGCTATTTTCTGCCTCCTGGATGCCAAAATTCAACAAGAGCAGTGAATTTTTAAGATGCTGAGACAGATTAACTTGCTGACACTTGTAAAATGGAATATTAGAGTTGTTCCTAAACAAATATATATAGTGGATGAGGATACACATCTGTTGTCTGTGACTGGTCTTTTAAGACCCTATGAACCTACACCACACAATAACTGACTGATACAGTAGCTAAAGAAAAAGCTGGCTTTAGAAGGCCTCAGCTGTCTTCTTTAGTATACCTTTCCTTCCAAGACAATTCCTAACATGACAGATTTTCTGGGCATCTAACCAGTGCACAAAAAGGGTCTCCCTGACATTAAGGCTTTCCTTGAAGCAGAAGGAACAGTAAAAACTAAATTCTCTCTTATCACAGCAGTCACCTCCTTCTCTAAAGTCACCCTGCAATGGATGCTACTAAGGAGCTGACAGTTTTTATCAGAAAAAATAAAAGAATGAAGGCTCCAAAAAGCTGAGAGAGAGGAATGACAGACAATTCTAAATTACCCTTATCTAGTTTTCAAATATGGTTTCATTTCAGTTGGAATGAAAATGCCTGACGAAATAATTGCTGAAAAGCATCTCTTGGAAGTTACAACTTGTCTCAGTATACCAAAAATAACCCCACTCTAAAAGCTTTTGGGCAAGAGTGGTCATACACAGACTCTCAATGCCTGTGACCATCTGGCATGTGATGACAAGAGTCCTTCTAAAGGCAGAATAACTGAAAAAGACCTCTGCTCAAACCTGCCAAGGCCTCCACAATCACAGCTGAGTTCTGTTGCCAAGTGAAGTTTTCGCATTTTCTGCTTGAATACACTGACTAATCAATCTTTGACTTTATGGTTAGTTTATAGTCTGCAGGATGCAGACACCCTCCTGCATAGTTCAAGAAAACTGTCTGCATTAGTGAATGATTTCCAAGAGAATGAAGAAAATAATTTCAAATGGTTGCAAGCACCTGTTTGATTTGTGAACATTAGACTGCTAGTGGTTGTCTCACATATTTCTTGGGCAAAATACATATTGGCCTCCCCTCCTCAGTCAGTGTTTTTGCTCCAGTCAATTCTGCCCCATTCTTGCTACCCTGGTGGTTTACTGCTATACCTCAGGAAAATGACAACACACATACGTGTTAGAACTCTACTCTTTGGTGGGACCTTAATAATGATGTGACAAGACAGGCCTAGCTTGTCACCTCATTGGAAGCCAGATATAATGGTCAGTACATCCAGTCTAGAAGTCAGCACGTTTTGAAGGGAATGAGTGACTTAAATCTGCAGTTTTAGAAAGCTTTATATTATATAAAGGTTTTATATAACCCTGGTTTATAATCCAGGGTTATAATCTCTCATTTAGTTTCCAACCCAAATTTCCTTATAAAATTAACTGAATTGGACTGTTATAGCATCTTATCCTTTCTCAGAACTGTACACTAAGTCACTTGCTCCATATAAATTTTTACTTCTGTCCTAACCTTATTTATGAACTTGTTTATCAGCATAGTTTATAGTTTACCGATGCAAACCCCAAAGCTAGATTGAGTGATGTAATGAACCACACTCTGAGCCATTTATCAGTTTAGGAAGTGTGAGAATATATTTTACATGGCATATATAAGCATCACAACATATAAACCAATTAATCTATAAGCAACCACTAGTTGCAGTTCTTAACAAAATCATAAACATTGCTGAATATTTTCTTTCTCATTTTCAACAGCTAAAGGTGATGGGTTTCCCTAACAAACAAAGCTGAGTTTAAAAATAAACCTAGATGTTAAAGAAATCTATCCATAGCACACAGAGATGGCTATTGACATAAGAGTAACTACTAAATCAATGACTAGAATTCGATGATTCAGACCATCAAGGTCTGATTGTTTAGGGCTTAATAAGTAATAGCTAATGGTTTTGTCTTTTTTGTGCAAAGTTAACAATATACTAGATCACAAAATCCTGCAGAAAACTGAAATAATAGTTCACATTATTTAACACTTACTGTTGGACTTCATTTGTCTTGAGAAGGTAAGCAAGTTGTGATATGCTGTCCATATTTATGATGTCAACTGATGGTACACTGCTAAAAGAATACAGTGCTGTATTATTACCAACTGAGTATGAAAGATAAAAGACTTGGCATATGCAAAAACCTGTAGTGAAGCAATTTAAAAATATGATATGAGAGACACTCTAGAATTTTCTTGTAGTTTTTAGAAAGTGTGCAGTTGAACGGTTGCCCATCTGCCACAATGCTGTTTACAGCATACATATGTCATTTATTCTTGATTATGCTTTTAAAGGTAGCATATCTTCTCACATGTTATTTTATTATGAAGCTTGCAATGTGTTTTGACTGTCTGGACCTGTTAGAGAGAAAATTAAGTCACATAATGATTTAAAAGGTTTTATAAGTATATACTTTTCTCTCTCCAGAATTCAGATCTTGCTTCTGTTTCTCTGACTAGCCTTTATTTTACTATCAGAAAATTTTCACTGACCAGTTTTTTTAAACTTTTGCATCTTTTATTTCTAATATTTTTCATTCACTTTTTAGTGTCTATGATGATAACAGTTCTGGGCACTGCAGAAATTCAGTAGCCCCATATCTGTCATATAGCCAAAGAATAAGAAAGGAAAAGAAGCTGTTTTCAGCTCCAGGCTGATTAAAACTATGTTAAACTTAATGAAACATATTACCTAATATATGACAGGTCAAATTTGTGGTTTTTATTTTTTTTTTAAATAGATTGAGATGCAAGGACTAGATCTAGAAATAATAATGCCTGAATTTTACCTATCTTTCTTGACAAAGATGATGACTGCTTAAAATTTGAATGCATAAAAAGAGAACCTTATGTCTTACATAAAAACATGACAGTTGTATGGTATTATTCTCCAAATGTAAACACATTTGAGTAGATCAGAATGGTTATAAAACCATGAAGGATTTCACCAAATTTTCTAATAGTAAAGTTTTTGTTTACTGCAATCTGTCATGAGAGGGGTTTTATTTATAAAAACCTCTACAGTCCAGAACCAGTAAAAATAAAGAGCCAGCTAATTATGGAGTAGCTAGCTATGAATTGTTCTTGATCATATTGTGATGATAATTTAGGTGTTTCTTTAATGTTGTATATTAACCACAAACATGACCTTCTTATACTAATTTAAAGATAAAATTGTGTTTTCATTTTTTTTGTTTAGTGGAAATATGGCAACATTAGAGCGATTAGCCTTTGTCAAGACTTATACAGCTGACAAAGGTGATACCTATTTAAAGATACGGCCATCATCTTGAGTTTGTGGAAAATAGAATTATTTAGAACTATGGTAAATCTTTCATTGAGTTAGAAATCTGTAGTATTTCTGAATATTTGGGTTTTTTGGTTTTCTTTTTCCTTTTTTTCCTTTGTTTAAACATTTCTTATTTTCACATTTGTGTAAAAGCTTTCTCTTATTAATAAACTATAAATACCCATCATTCACAATCTGTCTTTGAGAAATGTTGATCTAAACCCCTGTTTTTTCATGTAATATTCAAATTATATTAACTATGAAGAAAAGATTTAACATGGCATGAGAAAATAAAGCTAATCAGCAGTAGATGTTAGGTTTATTAAAATTAAACAAAGTAATGTGTATCTATGAAGTACTCTTACAATTTAGCTTTCAAGAGACATGTAATTCCCAAATGTGTTTATAAATGGTTTCATTAAAAAATTAAAACTATAGCAATAGAAATATTTGTTAGCACTTAGTACAACTGGTAGGTTTCAGTTTTTCCTGCGTCAGCACTACCTTGATGACTATAGAAGAAAAAAAATGAAATGGTTGCATTCCTGTCCAGTATGAAAGAGAGCCAAAACACTTCTGCTCCTTGAGTCATTGATCTCATCAGTAGATTTAGACTGCCCAGAGGAGCAGATTCTATTCACTATCTCTGGAAGTGGTTTTTGTAAGTTAACTGTTGGGTTGGTAAAACTTCTCCTGTCTCTTGCAAGATAAACTAGGGAGATTTTTATCTTAGAAAGAACAGTGACTATACTTAAATATAACTCTACAGCTGTAGTTTTGTTTTGTTTTTTTTTTTAATAAAGATTGCATTTAATACTTTTCTGTTAAAAATAATTTTCTTTGATTAAAAAACTCTTTCCTTTTATTAAAAAGATGCAGATGAAGACTAAACTGTGAAACTGAAACATTTGTACTTTTTCTCTATTACTTTGATGGAATTCATTAGAATACTTTAATTGCTATTCTTCCTTACTTTGACATTTCTCTTTTAAGTATCTATATATTCAGAAGTTAAAGAATCTGACTCTCACATAAGCAAAATCTTCAAAGAAGTGTAATTCTTGGAAATGTGCTTTCTTACTATCCAGAAAACAGTAAATTTGGACATCTTCTCAAACAAATCTGATTTTCTATTTATCAGCTTTTTCATTTTTAGAATAAGACTATGATAAAATTCCTTAAATAAAGCCTTTTGTGGTTTCAAGGCAGAAAGTTTTATATCAAAGTATTTTTTGCTTACGTTTAATTTAGAACATAATCATGTTTAATAGTATTCTGCTCTTGTAGTTGAAATTGAATTGACTCCTAGATGTCCACATTCTGATACTCTTATGTTTAGCACTGCCAGGTACATATGTATACCAACAAAATTTGAGATGTGGCTTGCCAAATTTTTGTCTGTAGAAAATGAAAGTCAGGGTAATGAAATTCTTATGAAGAGTTAGAAACTGCTGTTGAAATATCTAGGGATTTAAAAGACATGGGAGATAGGAAAAAGAAAAAATAATTTAAAATCTTTGGTTTCACACCTTAGAAAAATATGTGCATCCATGATAGGGAAGGTTGAAATGGTTTTAGAACATTGTCATTTCAGACAAAAACATGGACTACACAGCAGCTCTAAATCCTAGAACAGAGGAAAATAGGGAGCAGTTATTCAGAAATTTATCCTGCAAAGTTTCAGACAATCACAGTGGTGTAGGTTGGAAGTGACCACTGGAGCTCATCTTGTCTGATGCACCTGATCAAGCAACCTCAGCTAAACCAGGCTGCCCAGGACTATATCCATGGGATTTTTTAATAGCTTCAATATTTTGCAAATATTTAATTATTGTTTTCTTCTGTTAGGAACAATATAGAAAGAATTCTGTTTAGAGTTTTTTCATGAGATCCAGTTGAAATTGTTAGATGTATTAGAACTCACAAAAATTGAGATAAGCTTCTGTAAGGCTCCTTAAAACATGTGATTTTAGTAAAGACAGCACTGTGTGGTTAAATTTTAATTGGAGTAATTTCTATGAACGATTTAAGGGAAGATCTTTTTCAGAAGTGTTTGAAAATATTTCAGAACAAAGTTTTTGTTGGTTTTCAGTTCTCCGTGTTGCTATTCCATTGTCCAATTGCTACTTTCTGAGACAGGAGTTTTAATTTTTTACTAGAGTAATAATTTAAAATAAAATAATAAAATCATATCTTACATGTTAAAAGAGATGTTGGTTTGGTTTTCAATGTGCATTTACTTTTCCCTAGTAGAGCAAGAGAGGGTTTAACAAAAAATTGATTCAAGACCCTTGAAGTAGAGCTTAGATAGGCAATAGGAAGTCCAGCAGATTCATTGCAGGAACCCAGCAAATATCTATAGAATTGAAAGTTTTTTTCATTTCTACTACAATCAGCAACTATATCTTGAGATGAATATAGCTCAGTTCCTGACCTTCCTGATGAATAACCACGTCCATGTTAAAGAATAGCAGAAATTCTTTTACTGCCTCCAATTCTATGATGAATTGAAAGGGATGAGGGGTAAAGAAAATGTATGTTTCTCAGTATAAATTTGGCAAATTATCAAAAGTTCGGATGGTTGATATTATAGGATTGATGTTTAATGCTTCATAGAAGTAAAATAATACTTTAATATTACTATTAGCCTGATCTAAGGACAATTTAATTTGGTTTAATTAACACTGAGTAATCATCTCCCATTCATTTTGTGTAAGTTTAGCTTCTGAATTTCATATACATAGCCAAACTCTTTATCTGCATTTGTATTTTGGGGCATAATTTGATTTACCATTTCTCCTGTTTTTACACAAAACGTGCTAATGACATGTATAAAATTGAATACATATTCAAAGAGCCAAAGAACAGATCTGAAGAATCCCTATTTGGCTGCAGCATACAGGGCATATCTATCTCTGTTAGAAAAATGTCATTTCCCATATGAGCTGTGCTAATGTAGTACTTGTCATCCTAAGCTGCTTTTGCTGTGCAGTTGGTCAGCGTATTGCACCTGCAAACTTTCTTTATAACCATCAAAAGACCAGTTTATGTCATAGCATTTTCAGAGCTCTCATCATCCAATCAAGCTAAAAATACTAAAAAAGCAGTTTTTCTTACAATATTACAGCACCCCTGCTTCTGCCCCAGATGGAGATGAAGCTGAAGTGTGATTTCAAAAATGGCAAAGAAAATGCGTGACAGACAGAAATGACAAGGCTTTGTCTACAGCTGGTGAGACAAAGAAGTGAAAAGCCTTCCCATTGTTCCTAAGCAATATGTGTAGGGTTAGCTGTGCTGTATTCTTTGAACATACCTGTTGAGCTCAATTGCATAATTAGCAGAGAAGACTCACATCATTTGTATATGTGTATTAACCTCTCAAAATGCATGCATGTTTAATTTTTTCCCCTCTGATTCTTACATTCGTGAAACTAGGAGGCCAAATGTAGCAGTACAAAAATGACTCTGTCATCCAGGCTGCAATGGTAATACTGTGGCAAGAGTTTTGCTTCCTTCAGTCTAGAGGAACATAAAGCTATACTAATAAAGTTCTGGATATATGACAGTAAAATTCTAATTAGAAATCAGGGGAAGAAAATGCAATGAGAGTAGTCAGCAATTGGAACAAGTATACTGTTGTTAAAGGCATTAAAAAATCTGATCTACTTCACACCTGCTCTGATTTATTGGTTCAAGAAGAAAACCTGAGGTCCCTCCCAGCCTAAATTATTGTCTGAATCTGTGATCCCATGCAAACAGATTGCATGAAGCTCTTATCTATTTGTTGGATAAATGACTTCTGATAATAACATCAGACAAGATATCTAAGAAACGTTTCTTGATGTTGCTTTGCCATTTAACTTAAAAAATCTTTCTGTTTCAGTGAAGAGTTGTCTGCAGCTGTCTCAGTCCTAAAAGAGAAAAAGAGATTTTAATGTGTAAACTGGAAAATGCCACCTCTCCTTAAATATGGTGATATAGAAATGTTTAAACATTTAATTTTTTTCTTTCCTGAACCATTGCGTATGTTACCCTCAGGGAAAAAGAGTAGTTTGTCTGATTTTTCTTAGTGAACTGACATCACAGTCAACTAATTCCCTCCAATACAGCTCCATCTTTCAATTTTTAACCTACCATCTGTTCAGTCTTACTTGCAGCCCCCTAAATTATTGAAAGGGATCAAAAGCCATTTGCTTTTTCTGTTGTTCTAGGCATTTATTTATATTTCAAACAGCTTTCACAAAACAAATATTACAAAATATTGATCTTAGAATATCATGGGAAGGTATCTAATGTTACAGCAATCTAATTCATAACACTGACTGGTGTAGACAATACTGTATGCAATGGTAATGAATGATGAAATGAAAGGACCAAAAAAATCTGGTTTCACTGCTTAAGAGGTATTTATCTTCCATGTAAGTACCTTTTTCACCACACAGAGTTCCAGTATAAAGCCAAAGACACAGCTGTTAAAAAAGGGGAAAAACCACTGGCATTGTGGTGAGTGCTTGTTACCGACCACCTTCTCACCAGGCTGCCGAGGATGAGGGCTGGCAGCCAGAGGACTCCTGCTGCTCGTTTGTGCCTCTTCTGCACAGGAGATTTCAACCATCCAGGCATCTCCTAAGTCACCACAGTGCAGCGAAGGAAGCCAGGAGCATTCTGTGCTGCATTATTTCATAACTCTGAGAAGGGCCAGCCAGCCAAACCGGCTGGCTAGCATTCGCCAGACAAAGCTAACATAAAAGAAGCTAACATTATGCTTATCATCCTTAAATGAAAATTGGAAGATCCAGAATTCTAGGGCTTCAGTCTCAAGAAAAATTGTAGAATATGTATTTCCACCACTTTCAAACATGCTGCTACAGCCAAAATGTATCAGAAAGGTATGAATGTATCAAAGTCAGGCCAAACTGATTGCCCTCAATGTTAAAATCATTGGTTTTGAAGAAAAGTGGAAAACAGTTGTTATAATGTTTCTTGAATTTTATAAAAGTAGACTGCCTTCTGCTTTCTACCACCTATTTTAATGAACAATGCATACTTTTTAAATGAATCAATTTTCTTTTAGTCCTTCATTTTCATGAATGAATTTGAAAGAGAAAGTTTTCAAAGTGCTTCATTGAGATTTGGGTGAGCATTCTGTATGCATCTATTTTGCCTAACATGGGAGAATTTATTTTTCTACTTTTTAAAAAAATTTAAAATGAATGTTTTTTTTAAATTTTAAACATTGTATTTTAATTATAACATTTGATATAGCCAAATATATTTCAGTCCTGTTTTCTGACAGGTTCTTCCCACTTTGTAAACAATATAATCTTTCAGTTTATTGGTTTAGAGGCTAAATTAGTAGTTTGAGCAAATTAATTTACATCATTTGTTTTTCTCTGTGACAAAAAGTTAATATAAAAAAGGACCTTTTGGGGGAAGAAAAATTTTTTCATAATTTTTGCTTCCCTCTTTTCAGTTTCAAATGTTGTCTTAAATTGAAAACAGTCGTTTCTCACTACAGTGACAGGCGTCTTGAGTTGGCTCACCGGAACCCTGGATACAAACAATCTGTACATGTATAACATTTTCCTAAAGATTCTGTTATTGCCTCTTCACTGCTCTTAAAACTGTGTGTATCCTGGCAACAGTTTTGTCTGCAGCATCCATTCAGATGAAACATCAGTACATGGTACCCCTGCCATTTCTGTGCTAGATGAAGACATTTCACAGATGTACAGTGTCTGCTTGCATAATCTTCAAAGAAATTTTGCTGTGAACTATGTTAGACCAAGATAAGAGTAAAGAGCTGATTTAGGGTCTAATCTCTGTGTCTCTTGGTAAATGCATCAGGGCTGGGTTTTGTTGTGCTTCAGCAAAGCCACTTGTGCTGCACCCATCCTGCTGACTTCATACCTTAGTTTATGAAACCTGTAAGGAGCGTGGAAGAACTCTGCAAAGTTTTAGTCCTTAAGCTTCCCAGCTGAATGAGATACAGAAGTTATAAATACCTTCAGGCTTGTCATGGTCAAAATGGTTTGACCTGGTCCTCTGCACTGAACTCTGTGTGGTTTTAACAATGACCTCACAACTTCAGTTCTGTCACTGCAATTAATAAAAACAAGTAGCTTTACAACTAGTTTTTCAAACAGATTTTTGAGCAAGTGATTACATTATTTAGACTTTTTGGACTAGATATAAATGTTATTTTCAATTTCAGCCCTGTGTAGGAGATCTTTTTTGAAAGAAAAAACTTCCTGTTCTATCGCTCTTCAGGAGTAGTGGAGGAAGGAGTGTAGTGGTTACTAATTCTTCATTGCCTGGAATGTGCCTGGTAAAGTTCAGACATGAAACAATTTATTCAGTGTCTTACTCCTCTGTTGAAAGCCCTTATGAACAAATAAAAATTCCAAACTAGCACAACCACCAACACGAAATCCCCAAAAGCAAGCCATAAATAGGAAAAATAAGAATGTGTCTTTAGAAATGCCCACCCCAATTTCCAGTCAATACTTTCTTCCATTACACAGCTTCTTTTCTTTCTTTCTCTTTCAGTATATGTCACATATAGAAATATAAGCATAAACCCATGGAAATATAAACAAGAGGAAGGAGAATGCCTTTTGTTACATTTATTAGTTGTACAGCTAAAACAGTTGTAGACTGATGTTTTATTTTTTCCAGAATGAAAAAGGTTGTGATACCTGCTACAAAATCCCCTGCAATATATCCAGAATCAAGAGAGAAAAGGCCAAACTAAGAGTGGAGTGGTTTCATAACTTTTTAGATTCCAACTTCCCAAACATATGTTTTAAGAACCTTGTAGGATTACATTGGCACTGTCTGAACGTTATACAAGGAAATATACAGGAAAATTTACTAAAATAAGTTTATCTTTGACCAGTCTTAAACTCAATTTTAGTGTCAAGTACTTTTAGTGTTAACCAGCAGTAAGTTTATTTCATGATGGCAAAGGAGATGACAGTCATAAGATCAAATTTGAAGGGAGATTAAAGAATCTTCTGACTAATAACAAGAGAAAAGAGATAAATAATCTTAAAACTGCAACATTCTTAATGTGGGTATAAAAGCCTATTTGAAACACTTGGTATACTTCTATAATTGGATAGAGAAAAAAATTAATTTCCTGTGAACTTTTTTACAATATTATGTAAAATGATCATTTAAATGACTTGCCTCTCAAAAATATGTAAAAGTTTGATAAAGCTTTCCTTATACATATATTTTCAGAAATGTTAACTTATTTCTCTGTCTCTTTCCATGACTCTGTCTAAGGCAGAGAGGAGGACATTTTCTTTCAACAGCTTCTGCCTGAATAGTTTGTAGACATTAAAGACTTTGACTCATATATATAGAATGAATTAATTAGAGACAGCTGAAACAGTTTCCATTGCTGCAGTCTGCCTTCCTATCTCCTGCCAGGCATATTAATGTAAAGTATATTAAAGTTAGTGGTGGTTTATGTTAGCATAACAGTCTGTAAACTACGATGGTTCATCATCAGCCAGGCCTTTCACAGCCTGCTCAGACAGCCTTGCTGTGGGAGTGTAAATTTATGGCAGAGCAGAGGGATGGAGAAATGAAGATGGTAACCACAGCAGCTAGACAAATTTAACCCAATGCTATAAATGACTCAGCATCTGCAGCAAGAACAAAACTCCTCCTAAACTTCATTGTAACTGGCATGCTCAGTTCAGCAAACACAAATGATATCCTGTTTAGTTTTTTTCTGGACATAACAGGAAAAGCTGAATTCAGCATTATTTCAGTGCACATTTTAGTTCGTGTTCTTGAACCTTACTTAGCTCTGTGTACTAATGTTGTCATGATCTGTTTTTCTCTTTTTTTTTTTTAATAATACTCAAATTTAATTTCATCTTCCTTCCAGAGACAAAACTTTTGGGAAAAAAAAGCTTCATAGACTGTTAATATAAACTTGAGACAAAATTAAAGGAGAATGACAAGCTAGCAACTAACAACACAATAAAAACAACTCGGTTTTCAAAGCATTTAAGAAAATACAGAAATAACTGGGTGTTATATTAAGGAGTGCCTCTTCCTGGCGACAAAGTTGAAATGCTGATTTTAGCATAACTACAAGAATATACAATATGTTTTATCTGTTTTCTCAAAAAGACATTGAAGAGGTAAAAAAACAAAAGGCAATTGGAAGTTTCTAGATGCATAGGCATATAGAAAAATGGTTGAACCATATAATTTTTTAAACTCTGATGATATCTGATGATAACGAATGGTACATGAAAGATACTTGCCAAAACTAACATATCAGTATTTTTGAGTGATAAAACAGCACAGGCATCTCTAAATATTAACATATTCTAATAAAATTCAAATTAAAATAACATGAAATATTTTTTATCTTGTCAAGTCTAAAGTAACTGTGACAAGACCCAAATCTGTGTCCTAATGGTGTCACACAAATCAGCAGCAGTAGGATTAGTAAATATAGGTACGTAAGTGAACTGTATACTAACTGTTGCTCCCCTGTAAGAATTTTTAGAATACAGTGTGTGATTCATATGAAATGCAAATTATTATTATTATAATCATAATTATTATGACAATTTTTATTGTAATTGTTAATATAATAAAAGTTCTAGACCTAAGAAGTAATGATGGTAGATTTAATGTCTTTTAGATAGATTTGACAAACTTGATTTCTGCCTGCACTACAAGGAAAATATGAAATTTTTTTCTTCTTTGAAAATAAAAAAAACCCTAACTGCCGTACTATTTCTAATTTTCTAATCAAACAGCTATATGCTTAAGTACAAATAACTTAAAAACATCTGATTTATCTCATTTAAGAGGTGAAAATAAATCTAATATTTGCTATCTAACACCAAAATCCACCTTTTTTATGTATCTGTCCATTTCCAGGGAAAACAAAAGCTCTAGAGACCCACTAATTAAATACATATCTCTGTAAACAAGATATTATTAGACCACCACTATGGAAATAGAAAATATATTTTCTTGAATCTCCTGACAGGATTATCATGACTGTATGGATTGTTACTTTGTTTAATGATGTTATTTTGAAGCTATAGGTAAAAAATGGTTAGGGCTCACTGTTCTTGCACAGCAGAGTCTGGGGACATGGAGATCCTCTTCAGACATAGTCTAGTGATTTGTATGCTTATTCCCTGATAGTTAAGATTAGACTCACTCTGAATACTTCCTTTCAAACTTTCACAGCAATATGGAAGCACCATATGGGTTTTATAGAGGAGAAAACTAATCGTATATCCTGCTGAAAAGATGCACCAGGTCTGCTGGAGGAATTTCCTGACTCAGCCAGCCAGCCTGCAACTGCACATCTCCACCCACACAAGACAGTTTTCCCTCAGATCTGCCAGGTGACTTGTACAGGAACCCTTTGACTTAACTCAGTCTAAAATTGCAAAGGGTTTTGCTATTCATTTTGACAGAAAAATAGAATTGAGCATTTTCTGAACAGTTTACCAGGTAGATTGGAGGTGATGAAAACCTCCCAGCTGATGCAGTGACAAGCATTGAGAAAACTTTCCCTGACACACCTGCAGTGGAAAGAGAGCATCTGATCAAGCCTTGAGTTTAAGAAAAAAGTGCCACACCAAACAAAACCACTTTTGCCTTATTCTTTACAGAAAGAAGCAACCTCCGTTCAGTATTAGATAAAGATATGTAAAAATATGATAAAATGAAGTTTGCAAGCATAAGTTGGGAGTTTAGGATTTCACTTCAGTAACAGCAGATTCATAAGGTTTTAAAGCTGGAAGACACCATAATGTCATTTAGACTGCTGTCCTATAGAATATATATCTTGACTTAACAGTTATTAATGGAGGGAAACAATTCTGCAAAATTCACATAGCATTTGGAAAGCTGGCCTGCACACTGTTGAAAGGGATCACTTGGCTTTACGAGGTGTCTGGGAAACAGGCAAGTGAAAAACTTGCTATTTAAATTATTTTTTCTTTTCAATAAGGATTGACTATAACAAGGTTAAATATTTTCTGAATTTTCACATTTCTTCAAAATTCTGCTTTTGCAGAAAGTCCGAAAATGTGTAAACATTTGCACTGTTCATATATAAAAAATTTTCAAACTGTTTTGGTGACATTTCATCGTCAAAACAGAGAGCTTATTGCTGAATATTAACCTGTTTAATTGTGTACATTTCAGCTCTTATACTACATAGGATATTGTATGTGAAGCATCCTGCTGTTCCTAGACCTCCTTGATACTGAGCACAATAAGGAAGGTTAATGACTCTAGAATTTCCTGGCAAATGCAGATTGAAACAGACCTTTAATACAGTTTTCATGTAGGTTTTTCTGTGTTAAAGAAAATGTTATGGGCATTGGGTCTGAGTAGAAGAATTAATGTTCCTTAGTTGTGTACGAAATGACAGGAAAGCATTTGAGATGATGGAAAAACTGGGTAGAATGCCATTTTTTGCACAGGGCACACCACCTGTATTATGACAAATTCTCCTGGTGTTGAAAATTGGGTCCCTGTTTTTCAGTGTAGACTGAATATCTGGGTTTGAACAACTATCTTACAGTTTTTCCACTTCACTTGATTACAGCATGACTGATCAAAGCAGTGCAGAAAATAAGTAGCCAGTCATCAACTCCAAGCTTTTGATAAAGACTGATTTTTTTAAAAAATTCTTTTCTTGGCTTTGGATGTAAACTTGACTTTAGCAAAACAAATTTAACAAGTGGAAAAGTGGAGTAGACTAGCCACTGTTTTCAGTTCCTGAAATCAGTGAAGAGGCCTAGACGTATGCAAGCTGTTCTGTCTGAAGCATATGGCCTGGAGTGCCGCTTTTACAGATCCAGCATATTTTGCATTTTTTACAACATGACATATGGGTTGTGTTTCAATTTTGTTTTAAAGCCTTGTAGTTCTAAGGAAATCTCTGCCTCTTCTGTCATCCACAACTGGGGAATAGGAGATGGGGTGAGCCAGATGAATTCGAAATTCCTGTGGCTCCTGGAAAAACAAGGTTATTGTGCCACCGAACAATGGGCACTGTCCTGCAAGTGTGAATGTCACCCCCACACAGGGTCTGCCACTGCAAGTATCCGTTGACCTTGATGTTGAGTGGTGCCCAATAGCTCAACAGAAATTATCTCCAGGTTCTTCAAAAGATGAATTTTGTACCATGAACACAAGTAATCTGAGTCTGAACTCATAAAAATTGCCAGATACTGCTGTGAGGTGAGATATCTAAGCCATTGTCTGTTCCCATGCAGTTTCCCAATATTCCCAGGATATGACTGATCTTTATGGCTCATGTACTATGAATCTGAACAATAAGGGAATAAAATTAACTAATTCATAATGAAAATACTTATTAAAACATATATAATGGATCATCTATGGCATTGCTACAATTTTATATGAAATGTTACTGAAATCTAGCTTTGCTGTGCCCTAAGCGCTGCCACTGGAGTGAATCTAAGCTGCTTTGTTTAACTAAATAATTTCCACTCCTCTAAAACCAGGATGTAACAAAATAAAAGCAACTTGAGGTCATCATAGTGAAGTAAAACATGCCAAAAGAGTGTGCACGTCTTTGAAGCAAAGGCAAATGCTGAATATGGTTCACACAGAACTTTGGAGATAGAAATCCCTTTTGAAGTTGAGCATAATTCTAGTTTTGGTATGAAAGTGTAATTTTGTCCTTTTAAAATCATTCATATAGAGCTCACCTTTCAGGTTCAGAAGGTTCACCAAAATTAGTGGAACATTTCTGCTTCTGCCTGAAAACCTGGTTTTCAATGTCTTCTGCTTATATTACTGATAAAAATGTTTCTTTGACAGAACGAAAAAGCTGATAGAACTATGGGTTTTTAATATATTAAAATATTACACTTTCTCCAGTATCTACATCCTGATTTCTTAGTTTGTGTTGCTTCTGATCAATGGAAACAATGGAAAACAGCTGAGAAATTAATTGCCAGAGGCTTACGTGTCATGATATTTCACAGAAAGAAACTGTGCTTTTCACTTTTTTAATGAGCTGACTTCAGTCAGTACGAGTACACTTGAACTATTTATACAGGTGTAGACTGGCCAAAGGAAGACTCCACACAAAGCAGAAGTTGTTGAAAAGTACATCTGCTGTTAAAATATTTTAAACAATTTTTACTGCCTGTCTACTGGTCCATATGGGTAAATAATCAGTATAATTTAAAATAGCAAATCCCTTTAGATGTTTGACTGGATTTTTGAATCTTGTAGAACTGGAGGATTGTATGGATCAGGGACAGGGAGACACATCCCTTCCCTCTCAGTGCACGTGTTCAGTCCTACACTATCTTCATGTTGTGTCTCTGTTCTCATCAGCCGCTTTGTGGACTCATGATGCGAGGACATTCTCCCTGAATGTCATAAAGGCACGTATTGCCAGAAGGGAGTGAGTTCAGGAATTTAGTTTAGCAGTATAATAACCTGGAGCTTTAAAAACCCCTGAGAAATCCTTAGAGAATGCAGCACTGAACAGAATTCATTCAGTTATTTATTCATACATCAACTTTCAGACTAAAACCTAACACCTACTCTGATTCAGCATATCACTGTGAGAAAGTTTAAGAGAAATACGTAAAAAAGTTAAAAATAAGGTTGTAGTCTTTATGAAAAAAACCAAACCATTGAATCTTCTTCACTTTTGAGCTTTACCACTCATTTGAAAGGCTACTCTTCTAGAAAAACAAAATCCATAACCGAAAATTTTTATTTCAGAACAGTTTTGAGGTTTGTTATCAACAATACTGAAATTGTGAAAATTTCACTCTTTGCACATATGATGAAAAATAGAGAAGTGCTAGTTTGTTGCAGTCTGTGTGAGAGAGGCACCAAGATGTTGGAGGGCCTTTCTGAAAGCTGGCAAGCATACCAAAGACAGCTCACCCCTGCCCACTTTCTTATTCATGTTTCCTAAGTCTCCACGAAAGGCCATTTTCAAAGTTGAGCTCTGGGAGAGATCTATCCCAGCTTTTACGTAAAGATTCTGATGTCCTAAATGTATCAAAGCATGGAAAAATCTTACTGTGTTTTCATTCTGTATGAAATTCTTGGTAGTTTGCAACTCAGAAGTGTGTTCAGGAAGCATTTCTACCAGCATTCCGGATAACACAGAGGCACACAGATTAGGAGTTTTGAAGAGAAAAAACTGAACTCCTGTAAAATACCAGAGAAAAGTAGGACAAAAAA